>CAUYQV010006493.1:0-94567 GCA_963574575.1 Galagoides demidoff
TTTAGGTCATTTACATAACTTTTTCTTCTCATATACTTGTAATTTCCTTAAATTGTGCATCATTTCTTTTTTTATTTTAGAGTACTTTTTGGCCTTAGCACCTAGAAAAAAATTACTTATTTTGTTTATTTCTCCCTCCACCTATATGTACTCATTGAACTAGAAAATTTTTTCTAACTAAAAAATAAAGACACTATGGACTCTGTGCAGCCCAAGGCTCTCACAGTTGTGGCTTGTAAACACGCAGTGGATTTGTTGTTGTCGTCAATGTCATGTTGTTGGAATGTTATTGCCTTTCTTCTGGAAGAATCAACAGGTCATTGGTTAAACTTTAGTAGGGATTGGGTAATGGTAAGCATCCGTTTTTGCCTTATTAGGATGTGTGCAGTAGGAAAGAATGTTGGTTTTATTCAAAGAGTTTCTGACTTCTGAAGAGTGTTAATATGTTAGCTCTAGGGTTGGCCTTGATCGTGAAAATTAGCATATGTGTTTCTAGTAACATTTTTCCTTAGAACAGGATTCCGCTTCTAAGAGCAGCACTAATGAGGACTTTCCATGGAATTATTTCTAAAATGTTGCCAAATTTTACTTTTTCTCTTTCCATGTTGGCCATTAAGCATAGTAAGCCAGCAAGTACTCATATTTCCAAAATTTTTAGATTCTGTCCCTTTAGTCATCAATCAGACAGGATTAACTAGTATTTTTAAAATTGAGCTTTAGAAATAAAACTGTATTTGAATCATGTCTCTGTAACTCAGTTCCTTTGTGACGAAATTGAAAAATTTCTTTATTTTCTGGACTCAGTTTCCTTCCATGTAAAATGGGGGCATGATTCTAAGATGCTAAGCAAAAATTAAACAGGAAGATGCATATAAAACCCTAGCGTGGGTAATAGTATGTAGTCAACACACAGTGTCAGCCGTAAACAGTACAAAGTTAGCAATAGATATATCAAAGAAGATGCCCAGTGCACCCTCCATCAATTGCTCATCATCAGTTTATAAAGCTTTTGTAGGGTTGGTCCCACCCTTAGTTCTAGCAGCAGATCCCGGTTTTCCTAATCTAATTTCTTTAGCCACCTGGCCATGGAGGGTTGGTTGTGGGGTATTTCCTATCTAATTAGGGTCAGTTAGCTTCCAGCACAAGACATGACTTTGTCTGTTGAATGATGCTCCCTTTTATTTTTTGAAACTAGATTTGGAGCTGAGAGTATACAAGGACCTCAACTCTCTTAATACCACAAGCAAAGATTCTTTCTGAGGATGATTCCAACACTCAGAGGACAGAGGATCCGGATCAACAAGGAAGCAGCTAGGTCTCATTCACATCCTGTGAATTTGCACATAAACTTGAAGCCCGCCCACCCTCTGAAGTGTTTGGGTTTCGTGAGCCTGTAAGCTGCCCTTTCTGTGTAAATCAGATTGGGTTGCTTTTTTTTCTTAATGCAGGTAACTGATAAAGAGATGAAAACATTTTCAATTTTCGGATAGTAAGACCTTCTGAAAAAGCTGAAGCTCCATGTAGTCTGTGTTGTTTCTGTGAGGACATTACCCAGTGGCTCCTTCCGAACACTGGGACCTGGCCGTGGCTTTCTGGTATACCATTAGTTTTGCTTTCCCTTGCCTGGTTGGTTCTTCCCCAAGAACCAATTTAAAAATATAGTAGTATTCATGTTTGAGTAAGAGAATCCTCTAACGGTAAGGATCAATCATTTTTGCTCCCCTTCCCCCAAACCTCATGCATGAACCAGCTTTTCAACTCCAGACAGCTTACGTTCTTGGAAATACCTTCTTATGTGACTGACTCGGAGGGAGGCAGATCACATAAAATAAGTCTTTAGCCCATGGCTTTTATAGATATCAGGGAGATGGAAAAGGAAGGAAATAATGAGCACTACATGGAAAGCTAAAATTAGTGGATTTTCAATGGAAATTTGAATAGAATAGAGGAGTGGTGAAACAGAGACGCAGAAGGGAGAAATTTTTATGACCAGGTCTGTGGAGAAGTTGGCTCTTTGAAGACAGCACTGAGAAAAGGAACATTAAAAAACAAACAAAAAAAAATAAGAGAAAGAACTGGGATAGGTAACCAAATAAGAACACAGAGTTGAGGACAAATTCAATTTAAAGGAGTGTAAATGACATATATTTCAATTAGGTCCAACTGGAAAGAAAAACTTTGTTTTGAATCCGCAGAGAATTTCAGTCTCCTACGTGGTAACTGTTTGTCCAGATTGACCCAGAACAGTTGCATTTTATGCCTGATGTCTTAGTGTAATTGTTGGTAATTCCTGTTTAACCCTCCAGAGTCCTGGATTAGGATTTTGTCATGCCTCACGTATGATCCTACGTATGACTTACATGTCTTATATGTAGGAGGTATCAGTGTATGCAGAAAACCTTCCTAATTTGAAAATTCCCTACTCTGGTTTTATTTCCCAAGAACCAATTCATTATAACACATTTCTTAAGTTTGCCTTCCTAGATCAACTAGGAATTGAATTTGGCCGTTCACTCATCAGCTGTTCAAGCCTACTGGGGTCAAAAGATTTTGATATTTATTTGACTTTCTCATCTTGGGACAAGATGGCTTCTATGTCTCCAGATAATGTGTGCACTTCCTAGAGGGGCACAGTGGTACCTTTATCAGAAAGCTACCACTTTGCCAAAAGCTACAGAAGATGTCCACTCTTGAATCATTGGGTAGAACCGTCTCACATGGCCACCCCAGGTGGAAAGAGAGTAAGCTAATACCTGGCATTTTGTTTGTTTTTGTTTTTAATTTTGTAGTATATACTCTGCCATGTCTATCAAAATCAGGATTGTTCTTAGCTACTTTGGGCTGCTATGACAAATTGCTATGGACTGAGTGGGTTAAAAAATGGGCATTCACTTCCCACAAGCTGTTAAGTCCAAAATCAGAATGCCAGCATGGCTGGGCTCTGGACTGAGTGACTTAAAAAATGGGCATTCACTTCTGGAAGCTGTTAAGTCCAAAAATCAGAGTGCCAGCATGGTTGGGCTCTGGACTGAGTGGGTTAAAAAATGGGCATTCACTTCTGGAAGCTGTTAAGTCCAAAATCAGAGTGCCAGCATGGTTGGGCTCTGGTGAGGGCTTTCCTCCTGGTTGACAGTGGCTCTTTTTCTTGCTATGTTCTCACATGGTGCAGGCAAGCTTTCTCTTGTCCCTTCTTATAAGGACACTAATCTGAGTTATGAACACTCCATTCCATGGCCTAATTAACTCCCAAAGGCCTCATTTCCAAATACCATCTCACCGGGGATTAGGCTTCAGTATATACATTTGTGGACACAAGGATTTAGTTTTGAAGCATGAAAGCTGTGTTGATAAGAAGGAAAGAATGCATACTGTGTAGACATCTGACGGTTGCCCTGCTCTAGACCAAAAATTTAACTGTCCATAGAGTAAGACTGTAGGACAAGAAGGAGCGAACAAGGGACTAGATGGAACCATGGATAAGCATATGTAGTCTTATAAATTTTTTGAGTCACCATAAATATTGGTTGATAAGTTTATGACCTTTATTAGGAAGCTAAATATTGAACTCTAGAGACTATGGTGAGGAGAGTTGACCTCTAATTTTATTCAGGTCCAAATAGATTAAAACTCACCCAGGATTTAGAGACAGATGCTTTCGGTTTGTTGAGATTTCGTTGCAGATTGCTGGCTATTTCCTCTAAAATATTTTTCTACAGCTAGGGCAAGGATGAATAAGCATTACTTCTTCGACTTTTATTATTCTATTTCAATAGATGGGAAAAGATTTTCTCTGCAGGGAACTGGGGGAGGTCATGAGGGAACTGAAAGCCACCGTGGAGAAGGACATAGCAATGACTTTGTTCAGGCTTGTTTGCCTGTGGTTTTGATGTAACTGTTCCTGAAAATCCAGGGACCAGCAGATCACCTGCGCTCCCACTTATCTAATCACCTACTATCTACTTATTTAGAGTAGAGCCACATTGTCTCAGGCATGGGGAATAAAACAAATACATGTCTAATGTATGGGAGCACAAGACAACCTGTAAACAAATAAATATGAAGTTTACTCTTTGGGCTTAGAACTATGAAAAGGATAAATATATTTTTATAGCAGAAGAAACTAATTTAGATATACTTGATATGAAAATATCTTTTAGGAGATGATGCTTAAGCTAAAACCTAAAGATGAAATGGGCAGAGAGTATCGTGCACCAAACCAGGAAAAGAGTGATCCTAGTTACACGTGTACCAGGAAAGGGAGGAACAGTGCAAAATGTTTGCAGGAGCAGATGTTTGTAATATGTGTAAACCTTACTGATTGTCCACCCCTTTTATCTTATGTTTTTGGTGTAGGTGAGTGCCAGTTCTGACATTCATCCATTTGTATTTGTTCATCTATTCAATTTTAAATATGTGCACTTATCTTGTGTCCAGTGCTGTTATAGATTCTCTAATCACGAGGGAAGAGAAAGGCAAATACTGAACTTTCATTCTACAATAAAAGTGCTGTAAAAGTTAAGTGCTATAAAAGAGGAAAACAGGGCTCTAGAAACATAATATGCTTTGTGTCTTGGCACAAAATTTTAAATTTTTCATTAACTCTCATGAATTTCTTTCTGTAATATGTTTTTATTATCTTTACATTCTGGCTTATTTTTGCACGGAATCCAGAAATAAGATGTTTAATTTTTTAAACATTTGTATACTTCTTATTGAAATACTTTCTTCATTATTAATATGTTTATAGGGATTTCCTTGAACATTCTTAGTTAGGGCAATAAAAAGACCCTCTTGGGAATTAAGACTTTAAAAAATCTGGTTGATAGCATTTTGCCCAAAAAATTATTTTAAAGGCTAATTTTTCACACTATATATGAGAAAATAACTCAAAATGAATCATAGACTCAGGCATTATTTTAAGAGTGTAAAAAATCTTTTTGGATTGTGTGCGAAAACCCCACACTGTACCCCAGAAGTGCATTAATGTACATAGTTACCATTCAATAAAAAAAAAAGAGAAAAAGAAAAAAAGAAGAAGGAAAAAAAGAGTGTAAAAAATCTGATTGATAGCATGTAGTCCCTAAAATTATTTTAAAGGTTAATTTTTCACACCACATATTAAAAAGTAACTCAAAATGAATCATAGACCTAAATGTAAGAGCTAAAACTATAGAGCTCTTGTAAGAAAGCAGAGGGGTAAATGTTTATGATTCTGCATTAGGCAGTGGTCCCATAAATAACGACACCAAAAGCATAGCCCACGAAAGAAAAAATAGATGTTGTATTATATTATGATGTAAAAGTTTGCTGCTTCAAAATCACAATCAAGAAGTGACAAGTCAGTTCATAGAACTCAATAATAAAAAGTATGCAAATGATCTGAATAGATGTATTTCACACAACACACACACTCTCACACATATTGTGTACAGCCAGTAGTCACAGGAAAAGATACTCAACATCATTAGCCATGAAGGAAATGCAAAGGAGATGCCACTTGTCTCCTGCTGCAATGGCTGTATTAAAAAAAGATAGATAGCAACATATATAGGTGAAAAATTGGGCCTTATATACTGTTAGTGGGAATATAGAATGGTACGTGCATTTTGGAGTACAGCCTGGCAGTCTCAGAATATTAAACATAAAGATATTATAGCACCTAACAGTTCTGCTGCTACGTATATACCCTGGAGAAATCACGATATGTGTCTATACAAAAACTCCTTTAAATGAATATTCCTAGCAGCATTATTCATAATGGCCAAAAAGTTGAAAGAACTCAAAGGCCCATCAACTGAGTTATGGATAAATAAAGTTAGGTATGTATATACAATAGAATATTATTGGGCAATACAAAGGAGTGAGGTATAGAATATGTCATAGCACGTATGAACCATGAAATCACTGTACTATGTGAAAAAAGCCAGTCACAAAAGATACAGTCTACATTGCATTTATATGAAATGTCCAGAATAGGGAGCTACTGAGATGTAAAGTGGATTAATAGTTATCTAGTGCTGAATGGGGATGAGAGGAATTGGGTGTTTGTGGCTAAATGGGGTGCATTGCTTTTTTAGGGTGCTGAAAATGCTCTAGGATTAATCAGGATTATAGGTTCACAACTCTGTGGATGTACTCAACACTTGTGAATCGTACACTTCCAATGAGCGAACTGTATGGTTTGTGAATTATATCCCCAACCGTGCAGTTACTTACAAAGCTAATTTTATTTAAAATGTCAACTTAATCATGCTTTAATAGATTGAAAAATAAATAAAATCATTTGTATTCATGTCCTCAATATCTATTAATTGCATTTTTTATTGGTTTAAAGTAGCACAAAGATATGAATTTCCTCACAATTGGAGAAGTAAGACAAAATTTTAACACTGTAGTATTATAGCAAAAAAAATAGAAAAAGTAGCAGACATGGTAGAAATCTTGGTCTCATTGTGATGCTGTGGCTTACACTGTAACTGCTGATGTGTCTGACCACAAAAGACTATGAGTTCTTCTAATAGGATCAGTATTTTCTAGGACTGGCCTTGAACTTCACTTACTGAGCTTGGGTTTCTCAATTATTACTGTCAGTTCTTTACAAATGTATGTATATACATGCTTTCTCTCTTTAGATCAATTAAAAATGCATTGTGAGATAATTTGTAATCCTTTTTACCTTTAAATGGCACCTTGGGTCTATGTAATGATCTAGAAATACATGTATCTATTTAGGAATGCACGTTTTAGTGCCTTGCAACAGAGTATATTACTGCCTAATACACATTTGGAAATTTCAACTTACAGTTTTAAAATGTAAATGTTTTAAATGGGCTTTAAATGAAGTTTGAAGCCAATTTGAATATTTATAGATGGTAGATGAAGACATAACTTTGTAAAATGAAATATTTATATTTGGTTTTTATATATTATGATAGACTCTCTTGCAGATCATCTCTGAGATACCCACATAGCATAAATCAAGAGGCAGTGTGTTTCTTCCACTTTCTGCGTTTCATTTGTTTCACTTTTTTCATCATTAGACATATAAACACATCTAAACTCATAATAGAAGCCTGTTACATGAAGTGTGGCTATTAATTCAGGTCTTATATTCTGACATTGTGACGAGTATTTTATCATCCCTTTTTGTGTTCGTTATGGCATTCTTAAGTCTGTTGATCAAGGCCAGGGGGCGGGTAATCAGTATTACCATCAAGGAATTGGATAAGGTTACATTTTCAAACACTTTACCATTTTAAATATTCTATATTTAGTTAAGCTTGTATAGTTTAATTCATGCCATTAAAAAAAAAAAAAGGAAAAGAAATGCTCTAAACCAAATACTGAGAAGAGCAGAGTTTTAAGATAGATAAAAGATTTTCTGTGTAATTTAGCCTAAAATAACATTTGATGATTGGTTCCCTTTAAAGACCTTTTCAGTCCCTGCTAAACACCTCAAGGTCTAGAGGGGTGCACCGCCACCAAAGGCTTGTCACGCTGTGGTCCAACAGCCTGGTGCAGTATGAAAACCAGTTTTCGGAAGGGGTCATACTTGAGCTGTAATTGCATTTCTGCTGCTGATTGAGTTTGAGTGATTTACTTAATTTCTCTGAGTTCCTCTTTGTCATTTTTAAAGACATTAGATCTTCGTGGTAAGTGTGTTAGAAGGATTTAAAAAGAGAAAATAAGAGGCGATACAGACAGATCAATAATGAACACCCAATACATACCGTCCTTCCTTCCTACTCCTTATAAATGGCAAAACACTTCACAAGATAGAAAATGTCTCAGTGTGGTGTGTGAACAATTTCTTATCTACCTGTTTTGAGTGAAAAGATAGTAACACATTTACTTCTGTTCATCCTTCCTCTTAATCTTCCTTCATTACCTCTGCTCCCCATTCTTCCCTCCAAATCCCCACCCATGCCAGCTTGACCCATCAGGTAAAACGAGTGTTGTAGATATAGGAATTTAAAACACCTCATTTGGTTGGAACTTTTCTTTATATTTTGTGGTATTTGTTTTACCATTAAATCTGCCAATGTCAGTTAGCCTCCAGCTTGGTATAATATCATATTAGTTTTGAGTGCTCTACTAACATCTGAGCTAATATGTGATTGGGACAGTTGCAAATTGGTTTCTGGATTGTATTTCAATGTTTACATGTGTTTTCTTTTAACATCTGATTTTTATTTATTTATTTTTTATGTTTTGTTAAGCAGGCCAGAGTAAGGCTCTGACCCGTCGCCCCTGGTGTGCAGGGCGGGCACTCTAACAACTGAGCTATAGCACCCATCCCCGAACATCTGATTTTTAATATGGGTGTTATCTGGGTGTGGTTTTTATGCTTTTTTTCTTTCTTTTCTTTTTTTTCTTTTGACATAGACTCATATTACGTCACCCTCAGTGGTACATAGCTCACAGCAACGTCCAACTCTTGGGTTTAAGCGATTCTCTTGCCTCAGCCTCCCAAGTAGCTGGAACTATAGGCTCCCACCACAGTGCCTGGCTAGTTTTTTGTTGTAGTTGTCATTGTTGTTTGGCAGCCCTGGGCTGAGTTTGAACTCGCCAGCCTTGGTGTATGTGGCCGATGCCCTAACCTCTGAGCTACAGGCGCCAAGCCTGGTTTTTATTCTTAAGAGTATTTGATGGTTTCTGCTAATTGTTCCAATAGTGATTGACATTATTATTATAATCTGAAATAGAAGTGTGTAGTATAGAGCAGTAGATTATTATAATAAAAATACATTTCTTAAGTCCGTTTTCTGGTCCTTGTTCTCAAATCTGTGTTTACAAACAGACTGTATTTTTGGTGTCTTATTCTTTACAAAATGAAGAGACAAAGGCAAAAGCCCCAGTAGCTAAGATAAATTGTGAAAATTTAAAATGGAGTTATACAGCCCAAGTCTCGGATGAAAAATGTAGAGGGAAGTAATTGGCCACGTTCCAAACTCCAGTAGACTGATCCACTAGGCCAAATGGAAAATGAAGTTTCAGAAAAACCATTCCCCGAAGAGGCATCTTTCATCTTGTGTAGGAGTGAATAGAACTCTTTGAGTACTGTAATTTATTTGACCACTTCCCTGGAGTCTGTGTGCCTATCTCTGCAAATCAGTTTCTTGGCCAACTCTTAAAGCCCAGCCCTGACAACAGTCAGCTATTTTTTGTTTGTTTGTTTTTAATTGTGCTTATCGTATTGAGAAATCTTCCAAATCTACCAGTTCTATGGTGCCATCTAGCACCCTGCCCTCTCTGGCTTCATCTTTATTGACAGTTAACAAAGTGAACTGAGAGGTAGTTGGATTCAATCTCAGTGCTTCTTTTTTGCTAAAATTAGAATTCAATCTTTGCTGAAATATCTCTAATATTGTGGGCTTTATATACTTCAAGAACCCACGCTAGTATAGACTTATCTTCTCTTTAATGTGTCTTTTTGATCCTAGTTCTATAATGCAATCTGGAGTCACAAAAAATATTATAATTACTGAATACACGCTTGGCACATGGCTACTGTTCTAAAGCTATTGGCTGTTATGAAGATTGAATGAATTTTTCTGTCTCTATCTTCATTCTGTCTCTGTCTTGATCATTATCCATGTTCATTTCTAGATATATATTTATCCTCTGTCACATAAAATGATGCCTAACGCATGGTCAGAGATTTAACATTATTTGCAAAAATGATTATGATTTCTCACATACCACATTTTTAATGATTTGTTGGACACATTTAAATACTCTGCAATGTGTAATCATAGTTTATATGAGAGTAGTAACCAAATCCAATCATTCACAAGTACTTTTCTCATTTTAAGGAGATAAAATTTTTAATAAATAAATGGACAAGTAAATGAAAGAAAATTAAAGATTAGAAATAAAGGGAAACCAATAAATCATTTGCTTTATCTCCTACTGTTTTTTCAGATTAAAACTTTGAAATCTAGAGTGTAGACTCTTAATATCTTCCTTCATCACCCAGGGCTCACTCTTTTATTTATACACACCTTTCTTAAAATGTGTATTTCATAATCTGTGGAAGTGATGTTTTATTTGTTCCTGTTAGCTCTTACTAACTATTCTGGACTTTCTATGGCCACCAGAAGACCATTTATGGTCAGTATATACTGATGACCAATATAGAGCTGGAGAATTACACTTCCTTCATTGGACACCTAGAAATATGTTTTAAAAATTGATTAATTTTTCCCCTGAAGGTAACAGTTTTATGAGCATTCTGGTGGTCTCCAATACTAGTCACCTAACTTTCTAGTAATGTACCAGAAATGTATTGTTTTGTAGACTTTATACAGGCCCAATAATAGCCTTGGTTCTTTATTATGTTTAAAGGGGTGGCTTGAGCTCGATCCACAATAAACTGAACCCATACTAAGTACAACTGTAGTGGGATAGATAACTAAGATGGCGTTCCTGCTGGAGTTCTCATTATATATGGCTTTACTTTCATTTGGTAGTCATTTTTGTAAATCTGAATGGAATGTTATGCCTTTATAGAAAATTTTCCCTAATTGACTGAAGACTCTCTAGGCCCTTCTTAGAGGCATATTTCACCTCTACTAATTCTTTTCCCCTGTGCTGGTCCTAACCTTCTTTCAGTAGAGTTGTCCCTGTCTTTGCTTCCCATTACAAATCCCTACTTTATATTCTTACCTGTCCTACTTCTCATTGATGTCTCCTGACAGCCTCAGTCTGTATCTAATTCTCCCTCCACATACCCGTCAAAGGCCATTTAAAAAAAAATTTCATTCTCAGCTTACATGGAGGATATTTTCTTGGCCAATATTTTGATGGCAATTATGATGCTTCTTAGAAAAATGATGTCCTTCTTCGTGTTCTCAGAGTATTCCATCAATGAAGAATCATAACCTGCAACTCCTCTGAGCTGGGGGTTGACACATGTTATACTATATACCTGGTGAGAGTGATGGAAATCGGTGGATTGGGGCTTCTCGGATGGATGGATTTGTGTAGGAATTTCCAAATTTTGTTTTTAGTAACAAACAATTGAGATCATATAAACAAAAATATGCAGCCAGGAAATGTTTCTGTGTGGTTTTGTGAGCATCTTTCTTATGTATATTAAAGTAATTTTCATGCTTGCAGTGACATGGGATATGCATAAAAACCCAGAGAGATTTATCAGACTGATGTAATTTTTGCTATATTAGAAATATAGTCAGTTACTCAAAAGTAATAAGGGTCACTAACATCAGTATCAAATGTGAAGACTGTACCTCTCAGCTCTACATCTAACTGACTAAGCCTCCAGGAATTTCTGGGGCCACCAGCAAACCATTTTTGGTCATTAGATGTTGATCAGCAATACAGGGCTGGAGAATTAGAATTTAATTTTTTGCCCTTTAGAAATAGTTTAAAAGTTCTTTTGTCAGAAGCTTTTCCTATTTTATACCTAAGCCTCATTTTCCCCCTTTATTTAAAAAATAAAGGTTCCATCACCTGAAGTACAGGATTTCAATTTAAGACTTTTTGTTTATTTTTCACTTGAGGCCAGAAAATATTCTGGGATGTGTGTCTGGAAGAGTGACATCGGTGGTTTGAAGATGTAAGAGCTGGGGTCTATCCCTGCCACGTGCAGCCTGGCTGGAGGTGGAGTGGGAGTGGGAGGCGGACAGGGGAAGGGCAACTCAGAAAAAACACAAACAAAGGAATTATGTCTCTCCTTGAAAATTTGTTTTGTATATTTAGCTTTTTTGAGTTTGTTATAAAAATTTAGCTGGTTAAAATTACATTTTTCTCTGATACTCTATAGGGATACCTATCATTGTAATGATTAAGAGACAGTGTACAGAGGGGCAGTGGGAAACAGTGTTATCTCCTGTCTGAAAAGCGGTCCCAGGATTTCATTTAAAGTAGTCAAGCATTCTTGAGATCTCATGTGCCCGTATCTTTTCCATCTTCTTTCTTCTATTTCCATCCTTACTTTCCTCCTTCCCCTCTTCACTCTCTGTCTTGTTTTTATCTTCATCTCTCCAACTCCCCTCCTTCCCACCATCCCTTCTTTTTGTCTATGGTAGACAGAATATTTATTTAGTAGACATTCTTTAACATGTGTAAAATCTAGGTACAAAGTGAACTAGATGCTTTGGACACATGTATACAAAAAAAAAATGATACAAAAGTTTTCTCAAAGGATTATATTCTAGCAAGGTAGGTAGATAATACAAAAATTAAGACACCCAGAGCGGGATCTGCTTAGGTTCTGAGTACAGAATAAGCATTATGGAGTGAGAAGGTATTTTAAATTTTGGCCTAGAAATGTAATTTATGTCAGTGAGTCCAACTGATCTGGGTCCAGGAAAACACTGGCTATTGTGACCTGTTACAATCTATATAACAGATTCTATTATCATACCATGTAAAGTATAGTATATGTGATAATATGTCATAGCTTTTTATTTTTTAAGAGATGAAATCTCACTCTACTGTAGGCAGGCATGCAGTGGCAAAATCACAGCTCATTGTAATGTAAAACTTGTGGGTTCAAGCAATCCTCCCACCTCTGCCTCCTGAGTAGCTAGAGCTAAAGGTATGCACCACTATACCTGGCTAATGTTTGAAAAATTTTTTGTAGGGATGGGATCTTGCTTTGTGGCCCAGGCTGATCTCAACCCCCTGACCTCAAGTGATTCTCTCTTCTCTGCCTCCCAAATGCTGGGATTATAGGCATAATCCACCATGCCCAGCCAATCATAGCTTTTTTAATATGAGAAGCTGACCATTCTAGGTCCCTTAATAACAATCTCCTGTTCTTTCTCTCCTATGCAAGAAAGTAAATGGTAATAATATAAAAAAAAGTACATAGTCCATTTAGAAAGACCTACAAGGAGCTATGTGTGCTTGGTAGGATTGCTCAATCAAACATACTCTGGGCTATCCCAAATTTCTTTCTTTTTATGTGTGGAGCAAGAGGGTGGTAATTTTAGGGAAGGGTCACGTGGAAGCAAAGTTAGTACTTGATGCTTAAAAGGGACAGTAGAAAGCTTGAGAATAACCTCTAGCATGCGTGGATGTGTCAAAAAGCTGTGGGGGGAGGGATAAGAGAGTTTTATGCAAGGTGCCTTAGCTCTGTGTAGTTTGAGTGCTCCAGCCCATTGCTTCAAGCCCATTTGGTAGGAATAATAGCTCTATCCCATTTAACAAGCCTTCAAGTTCTCATAGGTTAAATGATGGAATGCTACCAATTATGTTAGTTAACATTTTTGAGTGCTTACTACCTATCTGAATTTTGTAAGTTTATTGATTCAGTCTTCACAGCAACTCCCTAAATTATGTCCTACTATTATCTTCCTTGGACAGGTGAGGAAATAAAGATGAAATGACTTACCGGAGATTACCCAGACGGGAGCTAAGGCTATTAATTATGTGAAATATTGTTTCTCCAATGACAAGAAAATGTCAATGAATATTTATGTACCTGGTACTTGGCAGTTTCCAAGGGCTTTGGTATCTGCTACGTTTTGTGATTAATACAATATCCCTGTGAGATTCGTTAGATCAGGCAATATGTATTTATCGCATTTTAAGAAATGAAAAACCTAAGACTCAGAAAAACTGTCATGCCCAAGAAAACATGGGTAGTAAGTGATAAAACTAACAGTCACCTTTAGATCTTTTTATCCTATAACCTAAGTGTAGCCCATCACGCTCTCATATCTGTTCATAACTTAAATACAGATAGACGTGTCCAAGTTTAGACAATTTTCTAATCATGCTGGCTAAAATCTAATAGTTTCTGATACTTGGGGATGTAAATTCCAGTTTCTTGGTAATTATCTTATGCACTATACAGTCTTCCCTGGAGTTGCCAGATAAATGAGATGTCACTGCACTTAACAGAAAGGATCACTGGTGCTGGCTTTTGATTGGCTCCATCTGTTGCTAGGAGGAGTTGCCATCTCTCAGCAGCTGCCAACCAAGCAGACATATCTGAGTGGAGCTGAGCCCAGGTTGACAGTAGCTAGAAAAGAAATGCGCCCTAACCTGGCAAGGACATCCTTCAAGTCGATGTTTTTGTCAACTAGGCTGACAAAATTCCTGAGTTTGATGCATTTCCATTGCTTTTTATAAAGCCCTTTTCTGTCTTTTTTCAAAGCTCTTTTCTGTCTTTTTTCATTTTTTCCCTGACTCGAGTTGGCTTAATTGCTGACAGACCATTTTCATGCATCTTACAAAGGAATAAGCAAATTCCAATTAACATCTGAAATGCAGAATTTTGGTTCCAGCTCTAGTGGGAAAGTGCTATATTATTTGATTAAAAGAAATAAGTACTATTTCTTCTAAATAAGGACTCTGGGCACACATCATCTTCCTGGCAATTACGAAAGAGGTTTGAAAATGTTCCCTTTAGGATTTTGATGAAAGAATGAGGAGTGTTCCATTTGGATGGCGTCCCATGTTGAGAATCCTGTTTATCTGCAAAGAGACCGAAATAGATGCTGGAGAAGGGAAAGCATTATGTTCATTCCTCCCTTCTTGTCTTTACACGCCATTATCTATCTGCCTGCAACGTTCTTCACCTTGTCTGGCCGCCTTCTCTTCACTCGTATGATCAGGCTCAAATGTAGGTCTTGTGACAAAACCTTAGACAAGCAGCTCTACCACCAGCACTCACTATGACTTTCCTGGTGTCCTCGGAATAAATACTTCATTTGTATTTCTATTTGGGGTCTTCCACTAGTAAACTTTGCTTGTTATTTTCTGCATGGTCATTTTCATTACAAAGCTGTTGAAGGTTGGGCTCTGCACCTCTAGCACAGTGGTTAAGGCGCCGGCCACATACACCAAGGTTGGCGGGTTCAAACCCGGCTGGGACCAGCTAAATAACAATGAAAACTGCAACAAAAAAAATAGCCAGGTGTTGTGGGGGACGCGTGTAGCCCTGGCTACTTGAGAGGTAGAGGCAGGAGAATTGCTTGAGCCCGAGAGTTTGAGGTTGCTGGGAGCTATGGCACCAGGGCACTCTGCCGAGGGCGATAAAGTGAGACTCTGTGTCAAAAACAAATAAAACAATCAAACAAAGCTTTTGGAATGTCTAAGGTTCAAGGACCATATTTTCTGTACTTTTGATTTTCTAACATATACTGCCATAGGCAGGGCTCTCTCCTTAAACACCCAACACCAGCCCCAAGACATTTAGTGAGTTCACAAAGTGCATATTAGGATATGTCCTTCGCGTTAATCTCTAAACAGCTCAGTTTGGGTTCAGGAGTCTCAAAAGATAGCTCTTAAAGGAGGAAAAAAAAACCCAACAACAACAAAACCATAATTATCTCTCTGGCCCCTGAAATTATATAAACTACCTCCAAGTATACACACACTCAGAAGTATTTAAACATTTTCTAATTACAGAGTCTGGAAAATGGAGCACGGTCTGTTTAATCTGGAAGGAACTTCAGAAAGTCAGTTGGCCTTCAAGCTCCTTGACAGATGTGGAAAGAAGCCTCCCAGAGGAAGCGAGTTGTGCCTAGGGCCTCCCAGAGGGCTGGGGCTGAGCTCTCCTTCGCCTCCTAGTGGACACTCTGTTACCTTGGGTTTCCCCCCTTGCTCCGTTGTTCCCCCTTGTACTTATTCTATTCTCCATAGCAAGTTGTTAGTTGTGTACTTGGGAGTTGCAGCAAATATCGAAATAAAATAGGGTTTCTCTTATTCTCCATCAGCATTCTCACAGTGTCCTCACTGCAAAGGGTATGAAAGTGAAAAGATGCCCTTTGAAAGATTCAGAAACTAATTGAAAGAAGAGGTTGCTCGGCCTCCAAAGGATTAGGAAGCAAAAGCCTGCTTCATTCTTGTTTCTCTCCCTGCCATATCCTTACCTCCCTTCTACCTCTCCTCCATATTCTTCCTCTCCTCGAGATGGAGAATCTACTCACTTTCTCCAGTGGGTTGAAAGTATAATCCTTCACACTGGTAAGCAGCACCAGCCTCTGTCTGTTCCCACATGCTCATTCCCTTTCCTGGCCCACCCCTCCTTCCACTCTGCCTGGTGAATTCTTGCTCATCTTAAAGGTGAAAGCTTTAATTTCACTGACTGCCAGGCTACATGTGCCTTTGGGGCCACCGTACTCTTCCCCCATAGCATTTTTCATAATTTTTAATTTTTTGTATTCTTATTCACTTCATATCTGTTTTTTCAAGTAGATTGTAAATTCTGCAAAGTTAGACACCATTTGCACTGTTTTACACCATTGGACATCTAGTCCCTTACTGTGTGATACATGACGTATAATAGATGTCTAGCAAATTTTGACTCAATAGATGACTTGATGAATTAAGTAAGAAGTTAATTACAAGTCTTTGTTTATCTTTGCCAAGCATGTATTTAGCGGAACTCTGATCTTTGAAAACACTACCAGCAAGATAAAGAGAGCATTCATGTCTTCCCTGAGGCTTGTCCTGGAACGAGGACTCTGGGTCCACATTATCTCCCTGGCAGTTAGAAAAGGAGTATTAAAATGTTCCCTTGAGGATTTTGATGAAAGAATAAGGAACGTTCCTCATGGACTCCATGTTCAGTGATGAATTTACCTTCGTCCAGTCCCCTACCTGTCCTCTTTCCGACATCATAAACTCCTTTCCATTGTCCGTTTTTTCACAGCAAAATTTCCGGGGCATGTTTCTTTAGTGGAAACAACCTCAGTTATTTTCCTTGTGGATTGTGACTTCTCTTTTCAGCCCAGAGTGCATTTGGCGAGCTCTTACAGTAGCTGATTTCCGGACAACATCTAGAGATACTTAACCTTTTTACTGTCATGAGTCACCTTGGCAGTCTTGTGAAGACATGGGTTCCCTTCTCAGAACAATAATTTTTAGTGCATGAAATAAAAAACTCATGAGCCTACAAAGCAAATGAGTTCTACAGTTACCTACTCACTTCTCCTGACTGCCCCTGGGAAAGAACTGGTTTAACCAAAATGCTTCTAACCATAGCATGCCCACGCACTGGCTCCCCGAGCCTCCAGGCAGTTGGAAGGTAATAGATTGGTTGTCTAGGATTGTGATGCTGGGCTGTCTATGTTTTAACTAAAAATCAAGGTAAACTGGTAAGGTCCCTTCCAAGCAACTTAATTGTTGAACTTTACACAGCCTTTAATAATTAGTTTCAATGAGAGATGTGTTTTAACAAATATCCACATTGGGTTTAACATCAGTTATATCTGTATTTGTTGACATTGAAAGTAGATCATTGTAATTTAGTAAGTACCTAAATTGATGGCTGGCCCTAGGGGGAGGGCTGCTCTGTGCTAGAGGAGGTCTGATTTTCCAACCCAGGGCACCCAATCTGCACCTGCTCTTAGCAGCGTCTTCCCGAGCGTGCCCTCGGGTAGCGGAGGGGATTGCCTGCACTCCCCTAGGTTTTGCTGGAGTTTCCACTGGCTTTTCTGAGAGATGAACACACCTGAAGAGGAAATGGGCCCCAGCGGGGCAGGTAAAGCAATGAGCACATGGAAGGAAAATAAAGAGCACAAACACCTGAGGCTGCTCTGAGATTGCAGTGTTGAAATGAAGTCCTTCTAATGAGGAGAGGGCCATAGGAATTGAGGGACGGGGAATGACTCTTAGTCTTCCAGCTGGAAGGCTTGAGTTCACATCCTGGCTTGAAGCTTGGTGCCTTTCACACTGCACGCTCTAAAACTTCACGTAATCCTTGTAATCCAGAATCATCCTGACTTCCTTCAAACTATAAACTCATCAGAGCATATTTAATTTAATAAGAATTTATGGAGCATTTTTAGTGTTTCAGCACTTTTAGGAACTACATCATACCCTGCATAATGCCTAGAATAAAAGCAATCATCCAACCTGTATTTCAGGAGCTCCTATAGACTTATGTTTCCATATGAGGAATTATGGTGTACTAGGCCATATAAGACTTTCAGCCTCCTATTTAAAATGTGCTTAAGTTCTCCCCTTTAAAAATGAGTTATCCATGAGGAGAGGAAACAAGCTTAAGAATATTTAAAATAATGAAAGAGTAAGCTACATCCTTAAGCATTATGGAAGCATTCATTTACATACAACTGATTAGTATGGTAATCACAGGCCATTCTCCAGAATTTCTCAGCAATACTAATGGAGTTTGAATTTACAGGGTGTAGTCAAAAGTGATATAATTTCAGCTACAAATTTCTCCAAATTGGTGGGAGCAGCAAAGTTATTTCTACATCTTGGCCTTCCCTCAATCTGCAATTTCCCAGTTCCTTCTGCCTGTCAAAACCATGCAGAATACAACCAAAGCTACATCTTGTGTGAAACATTTTTCTGAACCTTCACCAAATGCAAATATTTGTTCCTTGTTTTGTGCTCCTGACTTCTTTCCCCTCTACTTTTGTCTTTAACTATCTTCATTTTTCATTGACCTCTCTCTCGAGTTAATAATAAACTGTATGAGCTCAAGGGACAGATTTCTTTGCAATATTTTGCGAGTTCAACAAATAGTAGTTGATTTAAGGACTGAATGAATGAGTGAATGAAGCTGAGAGAACATTAGTTCTTCTTTCTTTTTTCTTGTTTTAGGAACATGGCCTCACCCCATAACACAGACTGGATACGGTACAGTCATAGCTTTTTGCAGATTTAAACTCCTGAACTTAAGGGATTCTCCCGCCTTAGCCCCCCAGATACTGGTACTACAGGCACACACCACTGTGCCTGGCTGATTTTTCTTTTATTTTGTAGAGACAAGTTCTCTCTATGTTGGCCAGGCTGGTCTCAAACCCCTGATCTCAAGCAGTTCTCCTGCTTCAGTCTCCCCAAATGCTGGGATTATAAGTCTGAGCCACTTCACCCAGCCCATTCATTTTTTATTCAGCAAAGATATGTGGAATGATTACTAGCCCCTGTGTGTCCTGCACTGTGCCCAGTCATGGGTATATAGTGGTGACCTTGTGCCTGCCACTACGACACTAATGGCACTAATGGCCTAATATTTTAGTAAGAGTTGCAGTTGTCTTCTCAGTGATAATATATATCCAGAAATGTAGGGATCCTCCCATTTTTGAGAATGTATGGAAAAATCTGTGGCTCTTAAAACTCTAACCCCCACTGCAGTACAGAAGTGAGCTTTTGGGAGATACAGTGAGCATTAAAAAAAGTATGATTCTGCTATCAGAATCGTGTGAACTTTATCAAAATTAGCCCTGCTAATTGAGAATGCTGGAGATTCTATTTCAGTCTCCAAATAGGGATTTCTTTTTGATATTATCTAAACCATTCCTGGCTTGAATTCCTCCCTTTTATAACCAATTACTCATTTCCCCCTCCACACACACACACACAAATGAGTATTCTGAGGATTAATTATTATAAAGCACTTTGCAAATAAAAGGCCTATATAAATTCTAAGTGGTGTTGTTTAGTTATGGGCGATGTGCCAGTGAAATATTGACAAAAGCCCCCATTTGCTCAAGCCTGAATTGATGTATTAAACTCCTGCTGTAGAACAGTACCTCTGGGAGCCTTATATATTCTTTTCTTTAGATACGTGAATTAGCAATTAAAAATAATTACATTGCAGTTCTGCTAGTGATGCCATTCAAAAAACTTGCATTGAATAACATGGGATGTGGTCTTTGAGTTCCAATTACCAAGGAGTACCCTTTTCTCTTCCCTTTTGAGGTAGAATATTGTCTCCGAACCCAGTCTAGCAATCCAAAAGACCAGGCTTTTCTTTTTCTTTAAAAAATTTTTGCTTTGTAGCATATTTGCAGAAAATAGAATGAATCAGTTCTGTTTGTAAAGCCATGACTCAGATTGTGGGAGAATTCTAGCCAGATAGGTTTCTTTCTTAAAATTTTTTTGAAGCAAGCACACTTATGCTTTGGGTTTGGTACTTTTGTTTTTGACAACATGTGCTGGTAGGGAGGGTAGGAAGGAGTTAGCAATAACCTTGATGTGCCAAAAAGAAGTCTGGGTAACGAAACTTGCACAAAGCTATTTGAAAGAAGTTAGAGCATCTCATTTTGGGGCATTCTGCTGACTACCTGGATTTGATTTGATTTTAGATTTGTATACCTGCCTGTAAGCCTACATTCTTTGAGTTTGGGCTGTTCAGGAATAATGCTATCAGTGCAGATGAGAGAAGAGGATTAGACTGTACAGCCTCATACACAGTCATGGTTCCTTTTGAAAAGAAAAGTTTGGACTTCAAAGGTCTTTTGTTTTCAAATGTGACAGTATCAAATTTGCATGACACTTCTCAACTGATTACAAAAGTTTCATACAAAATTATCAGTTACTCATGTGTACTAAGCTTGTAAACAGAAATTATTTCATTTATTATGAAGGCATATTGATGTTCTTTACAAAAGTAAATTATCTATTAATCTAGTAAATTAATCTAATTAGCTATTAATAATCTTTTGATACGCTATGTTTTCTTATTAAATCATGATAACTCTTGAAGATTCGGTTTAAAAATAAAAGGAAACATCTGTATTGAAGATTTAAAACCAAAATTGTATTGGAACAGCTGTCAGACATGGGAGTATTTGTGGTAAAAAACAGTCTGCACCAACTTAATTTTGACAGATATTTCAGTGAAAAAGTTACTTGATTTTATATGAAACTATCTCTTAAAAAGCAAATCTAGATTTACCTTTAAAGATAGCCCATCAAAACAACCATTGTGGGTTGACATCTTTTGCTGTAAATTCCCATAGAAACATTTCATTAGTGTTTAATCAATAGTGCCTTTGCTGTGATTAGACTTACCTCTTCTCCGTTGTCTAGAAAACAGGAGCGAAATGTGGACATTAATCTGATCCATCCAACTTGTGTATTTTTGTGTTTGAATAATTCTTCTTAAGTTTAACACATTTTTTGAGGCCTTTATTTGTTGGCCAGTTTATCCAGAAGGTAGCGTCTGAAGTCCATACTGCCATTGGGCAGTGATTATAGTTGGGTGAAGCCCCAAGAGGCATCTGGCATATAATTGGTTCATGTGGCTATTCAAAAGTTATGATGGCCTCGTAGTAGGTTTCCACAATTACCAAGTTGTTTTATAGTAGATAAGATAGTTGAACTGGTCATAAAAAAAAAAAAAAATCTAGTTTCTAGTTCCAGCCCTACCACTGATCCAGCCAAAGTGTACAGTGCATTGCCAGAAGGCTCCAGGTGCTTCTCTGGGATGTAGATCTGTCTTCATAGGCCAGAGGGGAAGGGAATGAGTAAGCCCCAACTAGCAGACGTGAGACCGGGTTTGTGCCATATTTCTTATCCATCATGCGGAGCCTTAAAACGTCATCATTTTGTGTTACCAGAAACAATACACTTACACCAACAGACATGCGCCTCTTAACTTCGTAGAATGTTTAATCCAGAGGGTCCTTTGGTATTTATTTGAAGATAGGGTCCCATGGCCAACATTTTGAAAATATGTGCCTCAAGAAACAAGATGTCTTGATGAATTCCTTATTTTATGTGCCCAGGGTAGCCCTCTTAAGGCTTTCATTACTAAATATTATATTATATTATTACATATTATATTTGTCTAATAGTAGTTACTTATTCTGATTAAAGTTTCTTGCCCTTATCTATTTAGAAGATCTTATTTTCTAAATTGAACAGTTGAAAAACTCTTCCTTATCCAGCCAATCTTTCCTTCAAACTAAAATATGTTGGAAGATCAGGGAGAAAGCAAAAATGTATTTTAAAGATACAAAAGATAAATCATAATGTCTTTGGATGCCATCTCTTATATTTCTAGGTGAAGAAATCATTCTCTTTTTATATGATCCGATATCTGTAGTTCTCCTAACCTGGGATGTTTTGTTTCTCTGCCTAGAGAGACACTAAGCAAGATATAAAAAGGGAAAAAAAGAAAGAATGACAGCAGTGACAAGGAGGAACTAGGATTAGAATATTTGTGTCCCCTCCCCACAATTCATATACCGAAATCCTAACTCCCAAGGTGATAGGATTAAGAGCTGGGGCCTTTGGGAGAGTGCCTGGCCTCAGTTCCTTTATAAAAGACCCTGGGTAGTTAGCAGGTCCCTTCCTACTCAGTGAGTAAACATCTGTCAAACACAAGAGCACGCCCTTCCCAGACGCCAAGTCTACCCTCACCTTGGTGTTGGACTTCCCAGCCTCCAGAACTTTAAGAAATAAATTTCTGTTGTTTATAAGCCACCCAGGTTCGTTTATTTTGTTATAGTAGCCCAAACAGGTGAAGGGGGAAGGTAAGTGAGAGCTACGAGAACTAACCCTGAATCCAAAGTGAAGGCAGGTGAATATTAAACAGAGAGTATGAAAAGTTCCATACAAGAAAGAAGGAAAGTGTGTAAGGTACAAAAATCTCCAAATCTTTACTTGGTTCTAAGCAGCAGTCAGTGTATTACATTCCTGAAAAGTTCAGTTTCCTGAAATTTTTATTCATATTCATTGTTATCTTCAAAAATTTCACAAAATTTGGCTTGGCCCCTGTGGCTCAATGGGCTAAGGCGCCAGCCACATACACCTAAGGTGGCGGGTTCGAATCCCCAGCCCGGGCCCGCCAAACAACAATGATGGCTGCAACCAAAAAATGGCCGGGCGTTGTGGCGGGCGCCTGTGGTCCCAGCTACTTGGGAGGCGGAAGCAGGAGACTCGCTTGAGCCCAGGAGTTGGAGGTTGCTGTGAGCTGTGATGCCATGGCGCTCTACCCAGGGGGATAGCTTGAGGCTCCGTCTCAAAAAAAAAAAAAAAAAGAAAAGAAAAAGTTCTTTGTCTTCTGCAATAACAATCCTTGAGTTCCTATTTATATTCTCAGATATGAATATCTATCCTGTCTATTTCTACATTTAAATTCTTTGAGCTATAAGGAATTTCCAGGGATCTCTTCTGTTTTATTACATGAGAAATGATGAATAAGATTTATTCATCGTTAGTATGGATTAGAAGGAACATGGGGGATTCTTTGTCCAAGAATCATTTGAATTAATTTGTATTAATAAGATAATAAAGAAATTAGAATTACGTGATTTTTTTTTTTTACTTTGGCAATGGAACAAAATTACCGATGATTATTTTCTGATTGTAGAATTCTTTAAAAGGAGAAATATGGCTTTTCAAATAAATAATGTATTAATTTTCAAGAACTCCTTTTATATTTGTTAAAGGTACTCAGTGTCCAGGGGTAATTCATGTACTTAAAGAAAAACAATCCAGGGGTAATTCATGTACTTAAAGAAAAACAATTTATAAAATAATATGTAAAGAAATTCCATAATTTATTGAATTAAATATTGTCCATTAAAAAATCATGAGAATGAAAAATTAAAAATTCTGCCAAATGGGCTGTAGACATCCCAGAAATTTAGAACTTTGATTAAAATTATGTTACTCTAATAACTTATCAATGCCAAACCAAATAATAAAATCATTCCTATTTTCAACTATTTTCTGACTTTATGCTTAGAAAAGTTCCACTAAATACTAGCCAGGCAAATTTATTTGTTGAAAAATCATAACAAGAGCTACTTCACCTTCAGTGGTGGCCAGCACCTCCACCTTCCTCACCGTCGTTGTGGTCTTCAGCTACACGCAGTGGGTGTGGAGAACATCTAGCCTGACAACACTTCTCCTCACTGGTTAACATCAGAGAAAGAGACGTTTCGAGAAGAAAGTTCCCCAGAGGGTCTCTACCCTTCAGTCAGGGTCTGCAAGTCAGGCAGTAGGAATCAAGCCTTTCTTGCTTTCTGACTTCCCCTATGATTTTTTTTTTTAATCTGTGACTGTTGAGAGCTTGATTATTAAATGCCTTGAGATAATCTTGTTTCAAATATGCTTGGTGTTCTATGACCTACTTTTATGTAAATATTGACAGCTTTCTCTATCTTTCAAAACTTCTCAGTTATTAGCTCCTTCAATACATTTTCTGCAACAATCTCTTTCTCTCTACCTCCTCTTCAAGGCCGGTATCTTACATTTGCCCTTTGAAGTTATTTTCTAGATCTTGTAGGTGTGTTTCTTTTTTTGTTCTTTTTTTTCTTTTGACTATGTATTTTCAAATAACCTGCCTTCAAGCTCACTAATTTTTGCTTCTACTTGATAATTTCTGCTCTTCAGAAGTTCTGATGCATTTCTCAGTTTCTCATTTGAATTTTTCAGCTCCAAAATATTTGCTAGATTTTTAAAACTGTATGATTTTAGTCTCTTTGTTCAATGTCTCTGACAGGTTTCTGAATTCCTCTTCTGTGTTGTCTTGGAGTTCCTTGAGTTTCTTCATGACAACCATTTTGAATTCTTTGCCTAAAAGGTCACATATTTTTGTTACTCTGGGATTGGTCACTGTTACATTATTTAGTATGTTTGATGAGATCATGTTTCCTCAATAGTCTTGATGCTTGTGAATGTTCACTGATGTCTGGGCATGGAAGAGTTAGATATTTATTTTAATCTCCAAAATCTAAGTTTGTTTGAACCTATCCTTCTTAAGAAAACTTTTGAGATTCAAGGAGAATAGAATAGAATTTTGTATTCTAAATCTTTGATCATTATAACTAGATCACCACTGGGGCACTCCCAAGACTAGTAATGCTATAACTTTTACAGACTTCTGATGGTGCTAACTTTAAGAATTTGGGTAGGATACAAAGTCTCTCTCTTCCCCTATGTCAGCACTGGACTGCTGGTGTTGCAGAACCAGTGATGTTGACACTTTTTTTTATCATCTTCATAGCTGGAACTATACCTGGTCACACCTGCAGCCAAAGTCTATGGTGACTATTACCTGGCTACCTCTGATTTTCAATTGAAATCCAAAGGCTCTTTAGTCAGTAGGGTGTAAATCTTCCAGGACTGTCTTTCCATTCAAGACATCATTTTTCCTTCTTTTCCAGTGTGGGTTTAGAAATGCAATCTAGGAACTAAGGCCAGGAATCAGGAAATTCTCTTGTCATACTGAGTCCCTTCCTTCATGGCCTCTTCCTCTTGAAAACAGAGTAACAACCAGTGTTTTCAACGAAATGTTTCCCCAATCTGTTAGCCTCACCATATGTAGACAAAAACAAAATCATGGGTACATTTTAAAATAAATAGCAATAGAATAACCTGAAAAAATATTAATAGCAGTAAAGTACTACAAATAACTTTTGAAGGAGCAAAATCCCAATATAATCTATCTTCTAGGAATGGTCAGGAACAATGCCACACATAATGTAGATTCACTCTTCATGAGACAAATACGTAGAATTTTGTCAGTTGTCCCATGATTGCTTTTGTGTCAGAAACATGGAGCTATTTACTTTGTGTCCATGATATGGTGGTGGATATATTTCTATGTCAAGTTTGATGATTGTCCCAGATGACAGTGGTGCCAATCTAGATGGTGCTGGTGGGATTAATATATTCCTCACAGATCAGAATTTTTTTTTTTTTTGAGACGGAGCCTCAAGCTATCCCCCTGGGTAGAGTGCCATGGCATCACAGCTTATAGCAACCTCCAAATCCTTGGCTCAAGCAAGTCTCCTGCCTCCGCCTCCCAAGTAGCTGGGACCACAGGCACCCACCACAACGCCTGGCTATTTTTTTTTTTTTTTGGTTGCAGCCATCATTGTTGTTTGGCGGGCGGGCTGGGGATTCGAACCCGCTACCTTAGGTGTACGTGGCTGGTGCCTTAGTCGATTGAGCCACAGGCGCCGAGCCCAGATCAGGATTTTATATGGGCATTTTTACCTGAGTAACTTAGCTATTTTTGAATCTCAAACTAAATGGAATGGAAATATATTTGTGAGCAATATCGCATTGATATTTCTTGAGGCCAACTAAGTTAAGGAATTTGGCCTATGTAAAAGGTACAAATACAGAAGAAAAAAGGAAAAAACTTTTTTTATGGGAAAATTTGATGACAAAAAATAAGCTTCATGATCTTGTGTATTTTTCACTTTTCTTTCTTCCTTTTTCTTTCTTTTTGAGATAGAGTTTCACTTTATTGCCCTAAGTAGAGTGCTATAGCATCTAAGCTCATAGCAACCACAAGTCTTGGGCTTAGGTAATTCTGAGGTAATTGCCTCAGCCTCCTGAGAAGCTAGGACTACAGGTGCCCACCACAACACCTGGCTATTTTTTGTTGTAGTTTGGCTGGGGTCAGGTTTGAACTCGCCACCCTCAGTATATGGGGCTGGCGCCCTACCCACTGAGCCACAGGTGTCACCCAATATTTTTCACTTTTCTCTTTCTTAATACAACTAGATTTTTTTTTCTTATTTCCTTGGTAAGCATTAAATATTTTTTCTCTAAAACTCTCTGATCGTCTTCTTTATAAATGTGTAGTCAAAATTATTTTATACTAACATAGAACATTTTCTAACTATGTCTATTTATCAACCAACTGTGACACATTTAAAGTTGAAGTACAATCACTTTCACAAAAGTCCACTTATATATATATGGACTTATTTAATGTGTTAGACTTGTAGTTTTCAATTTTCTTAGATGAATATCTACTCACCAGATCATCATTGAGTCTATATATAGGAGAAGTAGTTGGATTGTATTTTTTCAAATACAAACATTTGCCTTGGAGTACAGTGAAATTTAACTGTATTTTATTATGTCAGAATTGTCTTCCATTTTGATTGCATGGGCACATACTAATTTGAAGAATTATTGAGACCACAATATGTACATACAAACATCTTGGTAGTCACAAAATGCTTTAATTATTTTAAGACCATGCAGATAAATACATATCTGCCAAAGTCAATAAATGATGACAAATATGAATAATAAATGGAATTATTAAACATTAAAACATACTATCGTATCTCTAGTTATAAAATAGTTTTGGAAGCAAGACTCTGGAATAAGAGGTAAGGAACTAGGCAAATACTTTCCCCAGTTGGAACACATTTTTCCAAATCAACCAGGGCTTTTCAGACCCTGGAAACTAAGCAAATACAAAGTCAGAAAAATTTATTAAGAAAAACACTGAATCCCAGTTTAGAACACTATGAGTCTGCAATATTTGGTCTGCAATTGTTTCCATCTCCCTTGAGTTCCATTAGAAGTTAAGATCCGTCCTGTAACCCATCAGCTTTGTGGTCAGAGGGGTCAGCTTCAGTTGTACCAATGCCTGAAATGTTCTTATGCTCCAAGAATTATCAGATAGCAAACAAACAGGAAAGGACAAAGTCACAGCTAAACTGAGGATTTGACTTGATGGGTGTCATTGAAGGTAGACAGAGTAGCCAGAAATTTCTGGGCTACCCAGGGAATGAGGCAGCCATTGTAGGCACTGGTGGCTCTCCTACATCTCTAGTTTTCTAATAGGATGTGCAAACTTAATTCTCTCCTCATCCATGATTAGGAGAGACCAAAGAAGGCTGTATTAGTTTCCTATTGCTGATGTAAAAAAATTAACACAAATTTAATGGCTTTAAATAATATAAATTTATTACCTTATCATTCCGAGGGTGAGGGCTCAAAATCAGTCTTGTGTTAAAATCAGTGGATTTGCAGTTGGTTCCTTCTGAAGGCTGTAGGAAAAATTCAGTCCTTGGGTCTTTGAGCTTTTAAAGGTTCCCAGTATTCATTAGATTATATCAGCATCTCTCCAATTTCTTTTCTATTGTCACATTTCCTTCTTTCCTTTGACTCTGACCCATGTCTCTCTTATTAGAGGGACCCGTTAGATAACACGTGGACATAGACAATACAAAATAATTGCCTTTTTTCAAAATCCTTACCTTAATCATATCTACAAACATCCATTTTATGATGTAAATAAGGTAAGACTTTCATAGTTTCAGAACATTAGGATGCAAGTATCTTTGGGAGTTGATGCATTAATACGTTTAACATAAGGTCTTACCTATCTAAAATAAAAATTGATGGATTAATATAAAAACCTTGAATACAGAATTTTAAGCCAAAAGATCTTGGAAGAAAGTAAAAGTCTTATGTAGATTTGCAAACAGCCTGAAATTTAAACTAATTTTTTCAGCCCACGTACAGGTCCGTCAGAAATGAATGGCAACCTTGCTGCCCCCTAGTGTTTGAGCATAGTCTCTGGTCATTGATTGGTTACAAGTTTTGTTGGCCCAAGAATAATAAAATTGGCATAAAAGTGATCAAGTAAATAGATAAAATGGAGCAGAGAAATTAGCAGTGATAATGAACCATAATTTCCTAAATAAAAAAAGAGACTGAATATTCATAGATTGGGATACTTAATGTTGTTAAAAATGAGGACAAAAAATTGTCCTCATATTGATTGATAGCATCTACACAATCCTTATCAAACTTCTAGCAAGGACCCTTTTTGTGTTTTTTTGGTTTTTTGTTCATTTGTTCTTTGAAGATATCAATGATCTGATCCTAAAATTAATATCAAAATATAAAAGAACCAAACCAGTGAAAAAATTTAGTACTAAGACAAAGTTTGAAAATTTACACTTCATTATTTCACGTTCTGCAATGCTGCAGCTATCAAGAGAGTATCATGTGGCGTAAGGATAGGTAAACATATAGATTCCTGTGACAGAATCCAGAAGTGTATCCTTCCATGATGGCCAATTGATTTTCATACAGTTTCTAGGAAAACTCAATATGGGAAAGAATCATCACTTCACAAATGATGTTAGGTCAATGGGCCATCCATATGGCAAAAACAAATAAAAATAAAATAATCTGACGTTTTATCTCATGCTATACAAAACTACGAGAAAGAGTCAGATATCTAAATGTGTAAGAGTTATAACTTGAAAACGTCTAGAAAAAATTAGAGAAAGAAATCTTTGGAAATTTGGTTAAGAAAACTGTTCTTAATTCATAACAAAATTTTGATAAATTTATGCATATCCATTTTTTAAATGTGCCTTAATAGACAAAATTAGGAAAATGAAAATACGTTACTACTTGAAAACCATGTATTTGATAAAGGACTTATATCTGGTGTACATAAGAGTATTTTATAACTCTTATCATGTAAGTATTTTACAACTCATATTATTAGAACAACAAACCAGACAAAACCTGGGAAAGATATTTGAATTAACATTTTACCAAAGCAAGATATGTGAATAGCTAGCTAATAAGCATATGAAAGATGCTCACCATTTTTGGCAATTTATGAAATACAAATTAAAATCACATGGAGATACCATTTTGCTCTGACAGGAATGGTGATATTAAAAAACACAAATAATAATGATCATTGGCCATGTCTTAGAAAAACTGGAACCCTCATACATTGTTGTTGGGAATATAAAATGATATTTGGCAAATATTTTCATAGTTTCTGAAAAGTTTGACATAAACTTGTAAGAGTCAGCTATTTTCACTTCTGGAAGAATACTCATAGAAAATAAAAACATCTGGGGCTGGGAGTGGTGGAACATGCCAGTAATTCCAGCATTCTGGAACTGTAATGGGTGGATTTCTTGATTTCATGGGTTTGAGACTAGCCTGAGCAAGAGTCTCCCTGTCTCTAAAAATAGCCCAGCATTGTGGTGGGCACTTTAGTTCCAGCTCCTTGGGAGGTTGAGGCAGGGGAATCTCTTGAGTCCAAGACTTTGAGGTTGCTGTGAGCTATAATGCCACAGCTCTCTACCAGAGGGTAAAAAAGTAAGACTCTGTCTTAAATAAACAAATAAATATATAAATAAAATAGAAATGCTTGTCTATGTAAAAAATTGTATATAATATTAATGGAAACAATGTTCATAATAGCCAATAATTTAAAATGATCCAAATGTCTCTTTAATAGCAAATGGGTAAACAAAAGATGGTATATATACATAAAATGAAATACTATTCAGCAATTTAAAAGTAGAAACTATTGATACACACTACAAAATGAATAAATTGCCAAAGTGTTATGATAAGCTAACATCATCATATGTAGGCACAAAAACTACAGAATGTATAATTCAATTGATGTATGTCCACAAAAGCCCAAGATGGCAAGAAGATTAGTAATTGCTTGTTACCAGTGCTAGGAATGGAGATTGATTACAAAAGGGCACAGATGCTACTGTCACCACCCTACAAACTATCAAAACTCATTGAATATTTTGCTGTATAAATTATGCCTGAAAAAGCTCTTAAAACAATGGTATCAGTAAATGTATAGATTAGAAAAAAAGGGTATTCAGAAATAGATGTCCAGATGTTAGAATTTGATATCAAAGTATGTAACATTGATAATACTTATTAATTCATTTATTTATTTTAGAAAGATGGAGCTCTTGTTATTTTGCCCAGGCTGGAATCAAACTGCTAGGCCATAGTAATTCTCTTAAGTAGCTGGGACCACTATTTCTGCCCATAAGGGATCTTTTAATTAACAGAGAATTAATGTTTATTTGAAAAAATAACTTCCAAATATGTCTCCCTATCTTGAAAAGAAATATTACACCTTGTATTTTAATCATTATACAAAAAGAAACTCAATTAAGAATTAATTTTGTGTAATAAAAATAGAAATCCTAAGAAAATTTCTAATCATTAACATGAACTAGAAAATGGGAAAGAGGCTCAGAGCTATAAAAATTAGTATATTTAGTAATACAAGCAGTTATATAAATATGGCTCTTTTAATGGAAAATAGCAAGAATTGTTAGGAAGAAAAATCATACGTGTATGAAAGATAAAATGCAAAATGATCCCTACCTGCTGAGAATGAAAATACCAGGAACCTAATGCAGAAGTGACCAATTATGATAGATTAATTTTTAAGTTGCAATAAAGTGTATGAAACACATTTCACATTCTGACCAGTTCAGGTAAATGAAAATTATAGCAATAAATTTTCACCACTTTAAGATTTTTAATTTGACAAAATATGTTTGAAATAACTATCGATAATATTTTGGGACCTATCAGAAAAGAAATCTGCTTACAAATTGTTCTGGAAATTTTAAATTATTGTACATGCTTTTGAAACATGTGTCTATTACATTTTGAAAATGAAATACATCCCATCATCTAAAAAGGCCTCTTCTCTAAATAATCACCATAAAATTTAAAACAGAACCATATGAGAATAAATGAAAACACACTTATTCTAGCTTTATTCAGAAGGGCAATAGAAAAGAAAACAAATTCCAGTCATTAGGTAAATGCTTGAACGAATTGCTGAACATCTTTATTTTAATAGATGTATATTTATTTGTGTTCAAATCTATCCCCTTTTCATTCCATTGATATACTTTTTATTGAAGAGTATAAAATTCATTTTCCAAACACTCACACCTAATGGCATACAGAAAATTGTTGCTACTCTGAGCCCCTGAAGGAGGGGAAGAGAATCTCAGGTTTTCCTCCCCTCCTCTGTGCTCCGCTTCTGGCAGTGACTGTGTCTTCTCTAGAACTCCAGTAACTCCATTGGATAACAATTAACTTTCAGGTCATAGTGCAGTGACATCTGAAACACAATGGAATTTATATAATTTCTACAATAGAATCTATATATTACCTCTATCATATAGAAAGAAAATGTATTAGTGTTAGAGACAATCTAAAAATCATAGTACCCCTGATCGGTATACACAGACACACACAGATATCTGACATTAAGTTCGTGAATCTTTATAATGAAGATTAATAGAGTATTTTGTATGCATTCTCATGAAATCTTCAAAAACTTTCTCAGTTCTAGAGTGGTGCCTGTGGCTTAAAGGAGTAGGGCGCTGGCCCCATATGCCAGAGATGGTGGGTTCAAACCCAGCCCCGGACAAAAACTGCCAAAAAAAAAAAAAAAACTTTCTCCGTTCCCTCTGTATAACCTTTGATATGGATATGACAATTATTAAGATGCATTGTGATGTTTATTTTTTCCATTTTAATAATTGTAATAATTAATGATAAGTAGAGCATGTGTTATTACACGGGAATATATCTACGATAATTTATTTGACATTTATTTTTAGCATTTTTAAGGACAAGTAATGCATTTGTTACTATATCAAACATCTGCCCAATATATATTCCTTCATGACAGAAGTTTAGTATTTAATAAAAAAAATGCCTCACCAATAAGTATATAAAATATAAAGGAAAGGTATATTAAGATAAACAATATTTACATTGTGTTAAGGGAAGCAAGAATTCCATATTATCTCAAAAATGGAAACATATTTTTATTATATAAATTTTCAACCTAAAATAATACATTAGATAAAATTATGTCCAGATACATTGAGTTTACTTGAGAATGACAAATAAGGACTATAATAGAGAACTTTTCCAAAGTTCTTAGGAACAGCGTTTATCTCAGATGTGCGTGAGCTCTTCTCTTGGGTACGAGCCTTCTCTTCATGGTCTCCGGCTCTATTGGTGTAGGTCTCCCAAAAGTGATTTCAACCTGGTATCTGCAACCTTCACAGTATATTCTCAAGTTTGAATTGCTTGCTGTTTTTAATTATCATGAAATCTGTAAATAACTATATTTTTATAGTAGTGAAAATAGGAAACAACCCAAACTTGAAAATATGTAAAGTAATTGCCTTTATATATATGTATATATATATATGCAATGTGCCATCAATCAGAAATTTTCTAAAAGACAAGTAAAAAATGTTCAAAACAGAAAAATTACACATACAAAATTGTTTAGAGAAAACTCATCTCTGAATGGGCTTGTGATGATGGCTAGAAAAGAGGGAAAGTACATTTCGGGGATGATGGGAATATTCTGTAATTCAGTAGAGGTCTGGATACGTACTCTTTTCAAAACTCACTAAATGTACCTATATGAACTTCTCCAAAAGAAAAAAATTCTGTAAAAAACAAAAAATACACATATAAAAAAATTGAAAAGGGGGTGTATATTGGTTGTGACATTAATAAATTAATATTTTTGTTTCATGTTTTTTTTAAATATTTCCATATGAATTATGCAATCAAAGAATAAAATGAAGCTGATTAAAATACTAAAACAATATGAACCCCTTGCAAAAAGTTCCTCGTTAATTCTAGAATGATGAGGCTTCCTAAGAAGTACGACTAATAAAATATTAATCAATTGCTATGGTTGAAATATCCCCTCTTAAACTCCTGTTGAAATTTAACTGACAATGTAACAGCTTGGGAAGTGAGACCTTTTAAAGGTGATTAGACCATGGTGAACTGCCCTAGTGAATGAATTAATGCCATTATCAGAGGTATGGAGTAATTACTGTAGAAAATTTTAATAAAAAAGGATATATTGCACCCATTTTTTTTCTTTCTCTCTCTTTCTCATGCTTTCTTACCAGGTGATGCTTTTCACTATGTTATGATACAACAAAAAGACCCTCGTCAGAATAGACCCTCAGTCTCGGATTTCCCAGCTTCTAGAGCCACGGAGCCCAACACATCTATGTTATAATTAATTGCTTTCTCTGTGATATTCTAACAGCAGAAAACGACTAAGATATTTATGTTTTGAATTTCATAGTTGTAAGACAAAACATGTTATTTAACACATAGTGTCTAACAATTCTTCCTATATCCCTTTGATACTATTTTACCTACTGGTTTATTAGAGACTTTTATATTATTTGACAACTTTGAGTAATATGTTAATTACAAAGCATAGCATTTTACATATATAGTATACATTTATTTTTAAATCTTATAGCAGGAAAGGAGCATGCAGTCAGCATTATTATCCATGATTGAATTGCTAATGCGACTCATACTGATTTTGCAGGCAATTCAAAAATAGAACGTCTAAAAGTATTCAAGCAGCAGCAAACTAAATTGATTTTGAGAGAAACCACTTAGAAAAACAACTAGGATTTTTATGATTTTAAGATGTATTTTCCCCAAGCCACGTTTCATTTAACATTCACTATATATGCATGTTTACATATTGCTTCATTTATAATAATCAAATGTTTAACCCTCATAAATTTGATAAATAGGCAAGGACCTTTCTTTTTTTCTAGGTTGTATACCTATTGACATACTTCATTATTAGTTTCTAATTGGTTTTGATTTTGCATAGCTGTAAAACTTATTTGAATAAGTTCATTATATTGCTGCCAAGAGAGACAAAATTTAATTTAATTAGAGGTCATCACGTTTCCAGATTGAGTTAATTAAAGATCTAATCAAGGCTCCCAAGGATAAGTAGATTGTCAGTTGGGAAGCATGAGCATAAAGAAAAATTCTAAAGTCTACCTTAAGGTTAATAGTTTTTGCAACTAAAATTTGTGTTCCGTGGCCTCTCCCTTCTCTATTTCCCCTTTAAATGCTAAAAATGAATGTGAAGAAGCTTACATGGGATTGATGTCCTCTAGTCATAGAAATACAACTTTATCAAGTCTTCCAAAAACAATCAAGAAGTAGGTCTTGAATATGTAAAGGACATTAGGAAACTTCCATTTCTTCCTATGAAAATTGGTGAAAACTGATGAAAGATGAATTCATAGGAGAAAAGACATACAAATTTATTAATGTGCATGGGGGAAATTAGAAGGACATGGCAGAAAATGCAAAAAAAGGATCAGGTATTTTTGACAGGTGGAGCTTCCTAGCATAGCTTACTTAAGAAAAAATTCTCTTTTCATTTTATGAGACACCAACCTATTTCACAGTGATAATCAATCAGAATACGAAATTTAGTTAACCTTCAAATTGTATGGCCTATCTCTTCTAGATACTCACCAATCAATTCTAAACTATTTAAATTTAGAAAATCCAGATTTTTGAGTTTATAGCCAATGATTGAAATAGGTCCCTTATTTAAGTTGCGTGGGATAATTCTTCTATTAGTATATAATTGTTTTTGGAATCCCACTTTTAACAAACTCTTACTTTAGTTGTGAAAGTTTCCTTTCTTAAAGTAGAAAACCTTTAATGTATGTTGCAGTATTAACTGTAGGACTGTGACAGGCTCTTAGTGTGTGCTCAAAGGCTATACTGGAGCCCCGTTGATGTTGTGATAAGCTATGAGAGAGAGTTCTCTAATCTTAGATTAAGCTCAGTCTAAGTCCCCGTGCCTTGGCTCTGACCTTCACAAATGCAGCTTACGCCTCTGCCTGTTTAGGCGAGACCAGAAAGCTAAAACAAACTGGAATCCAGGCTTGCCTGGAATACTGATGAAGGCTTTTCTCCTAGAGAGTAAGATGTGCTTATAAAAAATGCAATGGGTTTATTTTTAAATGATTACTTTTTCCATCCCCATGCCAGAGGCAGGAGAGGATCTTTATCAGCTCTTCTCTCTGTGGGAACACAGTGGGGCTCCTGGAGGTAAAACTCACTCATGAAAATGGGGCCCTGTGGCATCTTGGAGTTTCTAACTCACATGCTAACCCACACTCAACTTCCCATAATCTACAAATTCATCCCTTTTAGTGTCCCTTTTGTCACCTGTCGCTGGCCTAAACATTCTTGCTAATGTCGCAGAAGGGAATTTCAAGACCTGCACACATCTGAGCAATAATGGCAAGTTTCCTGAGTGAAAACAGACAGATTTAGGATGGCCAGTGCAGAAGTGAAAGTACAGTCCCAAAGGAGGGAGCAGGCAGGCCCAATAAGAGCAACTGCTAGCTGCTGCACCCTGGGCAGTCACTGCTTTTATATGTTGAAGTCACTGAAGACTGAACAGTCAGTGTTAATTTCTTCCAACCTTAGTCTTACTCACAGTTCCCCTGTATTTCCCACACAGGGGAGGGGGCAAAACCACCATGTTAATTTATTATTATTGAGATGTAATGAGGGAAAGGTCACTTGGCATCTGTACATCACTGGAAATTAATTGCTCCCCTCTTCTCCTCAGGTCTGTTTGTTCAAGGGCTGCTCTCTCCAGCCTGCTGACTGACCTTTCCGTTCTCTCCTCCCTTGCTCATTACTGAAGTGACAACCTGCTCTAACATCCTGGGTTGATGGCTCCAATGTTTGCTGTCCCAGGTAAGCATATTTCAGTCTGAACTCTGTGGATTCTCCTATCTCTCCAGATTACAGGAGAGTCAATTTTATAGCTACCTCAACTTCCTGATACTTTTCAGTTTGTTCAGCCTATTTCTTTTAAGGACAGTGATGATGACCTTGAAGCTCCTTACAAGTCAGAGCTGATAAGAAAAGTCTCTGTTTTGTGCATCATTAAGTTATCCTTTTCCCTGAGTTACTGCCATTAGCAAACAAACAAGTGGCCAATGCTAACATGTAATAAAACTTTTTCCTTTCCTCCCATTTTGTATTGTTAGCTTCCTAGGATTAGGTTTTAAAAAACATAAGACTGAATAGCTTAAAACCATTAATGGACAAAAAGAAAAAATTTATAAAACATTTCAAATATTATTCTGAGCCCATATGATTGACTACAGTTCAGAGAAACCATAAACCCAAGAAGCCTTCATTAAGTGGTCCAAAGGCAGTGGGACTGCAGCTTGGTTTTATAAATTTTGAGGAGGTAGGTGCTTCAAGCAAAGACACAAATCACTGTATGGAAAGTATCCCATTGATTTGTGTGAAAGGTGGGGTATCTGAAGTAAATGGCTTATAGATTATGAGTGGATATAGAGAGTCCTTAATCTGTGGTTGATTAAAGGATTAAACCTCTGTCTAATACTTGGAATCAACAAAAAAGAATGTTTAACTTAAGATAAAGATGCTATGTGAGAATCAAGTTGTCATAGTAAGCTCCAATATAATGGGTCACAATGACCTGTCTGACAAGAATGACAACCTACAGGTATGATTTAACCCTTGACTTGGCCATGGTTCCTATTTATAATTTGATATCTTATTGCCACAAGGAGACTTCTTTGTTAGTATTATGATCTGTCTTTTTTTATTATCATTAAATTATAGCTGTGTACATTAATGCAGTCATGGGGTACAATGTGCTGGTTATATACACAATTTGAAATGTTTTCATTGAACTGATTAACAGCCTTCACAGCATTTTCTTAGCTATTGTGTTAAGACATTTATATTCTACAGCTAATAAATTGTACATGTACCCTTGTAAGATGCACCATAGGTGTGATCCCACCAATTACTCTCCCTCCACCCCTCCACCCCTCCCCTTCCTCTCACCTAACAACAAGGTTGGTCAGTTTCTATGTATAAACTCCAAAAGAGGTTACAATGAGATGTGTTGGCCTCTCTTCCCATCATGCCCAGAAAAAGACCATTTCAGTTTTTTTTTTTTTAGTCTCCTTAGGCCAGAGGATGTCTGTTGAGTCAGTTGGGGGCTTAGAATTGACTTTTATCATGAGATAGCCTGCCTCTTGGGCTCATTCATATTCCAAATAGAATTATTCACAAGTTAATTTCTGTTCATTTCTTTTCCTTAGTAATCATTTTCTGCTCCTTAAAATAATCTTCTAACCTGCCTTATGTAAAGAATATATTGCTCAGCACAGTGTCTTCATCCCTACAATCCCAGCTACTTGAGAAGCCGAGGAAGGAATATTGCTTGAGCTCAGGAGTTTGAGGCTATAGTGCACTACGATCATGATTGTGAATAGTCCCAGCACACCTGCTTGAGCAAGGTAGTAATGAAACTATCTATATTAAAATAATGTAGAGGCCAGATGTGGTGGCTCACACCTATAATCCTAGCATTCTGGGAAGTTGAGGTGGGCGGATTGCCTGAGCTCACAATTTTGAGACCAGCGTGAGCAAAAGGGAGACCCTGTCTCTAAAAATAGCTGGGTACTGTGGTGGCTGCCTGTAGTCCTAGCTACTTGGGAGGCTGAGGCAAGAGGATAGCTTGTTCCCAAAAGTTTGATATTGCTGTGAGCTATGACACCACGGCAGTCTACTGAGGGTGAGAAAGTGAGACTCTGAAAAAGGAAGGAAGGAAGGAATAAAGAAGAAAGAAAGAAAAAGAAAGTTTATGTGTAAGCTTTGCTATCCCATTAGGTTATTGGGTAATCATTCTCCTGTGACTCTCATGCTAGACACATGAAAAAAAAATTATGTTGTATACCCTATTAATCTGGCTTTTGTCAGTTGATTTTCATCAAACTTTCAGGGGGAAAAAGGGAAATTATCCCTTAGCCCCTATAGTTCATAGCAGCATTATTCATAGTTGTCAAAAACAAGAAAAAAAAAAAAAGGAAATGTTAAGTTATATAGTGAATGAACAAAATGTCATGTACTCCTATAGTAGAATACTATTAAAAACAACACTTAAACATGCTGTAATGTTGGTGAATGTCTAAAACATTATTCTAGGTTAAAGAAGTCAAACAGAAAGGCAATTTATATGATTCCATTTATATGATATATCTTTAAAAAGAAACCCTATGGAGACAATACAGTAGGTTTGGCCTGTGGCAGGATATAAGAACAAGGAATGACCACACATGGGCCTAAGCTTTCATTTTGGGAAGGAGAAAAATGTTGTGAAATTGTATTTTTCTGATGTTTGCACAAAGTTATAAATTTACTAAAAGTTATTGAATTTTGTATTTAAAAATTAAAACATTTTATTATAAAACTGTTCCTCTATATATGATTTTTAAAAATAAAAAAGCATCTCTGCTCTATGTCCTTAGGCACATACTCTACCTCACATTTAATTTTTTCTATAGCATTATTATTTTCCAGTATATTACTTAACTTATTTGTTATATCATTAAGGTATGCCAACGCGCAGAATGACTCCTCACGGCTATGGTGCTCAAAGTTAAAACAGAACTGGGAAGCCAGAGATCGGTAAAGGAGTGGTCACATATTCTGCATTCGGGAAAAGATGTTGTAGAAGTATCATAATACCTTCCTTTCTTTACTCAAGACCAAATTAGTTTCTTTTGTCAGTATGGAGATAGACTACATGTGGAAATTCCCTGATACCAACAGACTACCTAAAGCCAGACACTAAAAAGACATTTATGAAGTCCTGCTTACAGAACTTCTAACCCAGGTGTTGCAGTTCATTCCTCTCTCACCCAGCTGGCTTTGCCTTTATAATCTGTTACTATTCCCCATCCTCTTCAGAGCACACTTTCATTTTGCACCAAGGCTGAGTCTTCCCAGTTTGCAAATGGCTTTTAAAAAATAAATTTCTTCTTTTATCTCTGTAGATCTCATTGTTGACAATATTTATTTGTTACATCAGAATATAAATGGCGGGTGGCACCTGTGGCTCAAAGGAGTAGGGTGCCAGCCCCATAGGCTGGATGTGGTGAGTTCAAACCTAGCCCCAGCCAAAAAAAAAAAAACCAGAATATAAATGGCAAGAATCTTCATAAGCTTTGATCTGTATTCTAAATCAGGAAGAGTGCTAACACACTAATCGTTATCTATTATTAATAAAAGGTAAATACATTCTGTTTATAAATAATACCATTCCTCACCGTTGTTGGACTCGCAGGCAGGTTCGTTAGGTAGCTGTGTATCTTCAAGAATGAGGGAGAGGCCTCTGCAGCCGCAGTTTAAGTATCACAGCTCAAATTAAGAGGTCGGACTCAAAGAGCAAGCTGCAGAGCCAATTTATATGAGCATGAGAGAGAGAGAGAGAGTGAGCTTCTGCAGAGTCATGCTAGGGGACCCAAAGAGAGGGTTGCCAAAGAAAGGTGGATAGTGCTGAGTATATATCCTGGCGTTTGCCCCTCCCCAGCCTCTATCTTACCAATGAGGTCTACTTATTTTCAATTCTCCTGATTATTGGTTGTTTCTTTATTCCTCTCTCTAATTGGTTCTTCAGCTTGAGGAAAGTCTGAGGGGAAGTCTCCAGACTTTTTGTAGTTTTTTTAGGGTCATTTAATTGAGGGTCATATTTTCTTGAGATATAACATAAAAACAATGAATTAAGTCAAGTGTTTGTAAATGCATATACCTAGGAATATTTAACGATGAAAATTAGGGATGATGTTACATGTGCAGCATTGAAGTAGACATTTCATAATCTTTAATTCTCAAAAGTATTATTCTCACAAAAGGAGAGGGTAGTCATTACTCCCAGTTTATAGATGTAAAAACAAAAGTTGGGGGTTAAATGAACAGTTTCTATAGCAATTTAAATTCAGACCAGAAATAAGTTATTTTTTAACCCCATATGTTTGTTCCTTTTAATATGGAACACTGTTTCCAATGAACACATTAATATATGTATAAGGGTGAGTGCATTTGGGCAGATAGGACTACTTTATTTAAGATTATATCGTTTCTTTCTTAAATATTTCCCAGGAATTTTAAACAAATGCATAATTGTCAAAAACAACACTCACCTTTGAGGGTTTTGTAATTATCTTTCTTAGTTATAATGAACTGGGAAATAGCATCATAATATTTTTTTCAAAGAGATATTATACTGCTAAATAAAATATCATTTTAGTTACCATATGAAATAGGTGACATTTAATATTTACTTCGTGCTACTTTTCATTTGAAAGTGAAAACTTAATTTCCCAAAGGAATGTTTTTTATGTAAAGTATGGTTTTAACCTAAATATGAAACAGTAATGGTAAACAATACATTCTATGAATCTAAAATATTAACATGGAAACGGTGAGGTTAACAACACGTTCTATAGCTCTAAAATAGAAATGGGGATCATGATTTCATAAGAAGAAAAATATTTATGGAGGTAACATTATTGTATAACTTCCCTCAGCATCTCTACATCAGGATTGGTTTGATTACATTCCAAAACAAGTCAGCTACATTCACTTCAGGATATAAAGTAATGTTGAATTAAACAATATCGTAAGGCAGTTCACAGTATGAGCAAAGACATCTGTTTAGGTTACCATAAATAGTTATGAACTGAGGAACTCAAATGGCTTTGCCAGCAAAGCATTGCATCCTAATCTATTTTTATAGGTAATGGAAGCCTCAGTTTTTTTACAGTTGGGTAGTTTGCATTCAAATGTACCAGTAACTTCAAATGCAAGCACTTTAATACAGCATGTTTTATTGTAGACCGTAAGATGGCATTGCTAATGGTCTCTTGCAGGCTGGTCATATTGAACATGAAGAATTTTATATATTTTATTCTTTTTTATAAAATTTCATTTCTAAAGTGGGATTTACTTGAGAACAGTTTAATAAACATAAAATTAGCAAGGCTTTAATATATAATGCCCAGTGTGTAAAGTTGAAAAGAAAACATAGATGTTATCCCTAAGAATCTTGGAATTCTGCCAGTTTTTTTCTAGGATGCTAAAACAGAAGTATTTATTAAATGTTTTTTTTTTTTCTTAAATGAAGAAAAACAGAAATCTCATCTGTTAAAAATATTTTAATTATTGGGTGGCGCCTGTGGCTCAAAGGAGTGGGGCACCAGCCCCATGTGCCGGAAGTGGCGAGTTCAAACCCAGCCCTGGCCAAAAGCTGCAAAAAAAAAAATAAAATAAATAAATAAATAAATAATTATTAAAACTTTATAGAAAGAAAATTTTCTATGAATAAGATATCTTTGAAAATGATTATTTTACAGACTGAATATCATTATAGAAGCCAGGACAAGTGTTACCTTTCCATACATGCAACTTGATATTTTGAAAAAGTTAATTCTCATATTTCAGAAAGCTGAGATTGTAATCTTACATGTATATTTGTACTTATCCTAATAGACAGAAAATAGAAAATAAAATATCTTCACTCAAATTTGACATTTATCAAATCACATTTGTTCACATAATGCTATTCTAAATGTTTATAAACATTTCAAAAACAAATCACTAAGTAATCTTATTTTAAAAATTGTAAAAATTATAAACATGGTGGTTAGCCATTTGACTATGCTTATAAATGTTAAGATAAATAAGCAGGAGACCATTAGCAGGAGACTATCTTTGCACTTATAATCGCCCCTCTCTCAAAAAATAAAATAAAATAAAAATAATGCAACCTAACTCAGTATACAAACCCCAAAACTAATTCTTAACAAATACCTGAGTGTCAGCCAATCCCAAATAGCTGAGTTTTAGCCAATCACACCAGCCAACTGATCAGACCATACTTAAATAAGATAAATGCCCCATCCCTCCATGCCCAAATCTAGCTGTTGCCAACCCAGTAATTCCTTTTTTCCCCCGTTCCTTTTTTCTGTTACACAGAAAAAATAATTTTGATAGTTCTATTATATATTGTAATAAGAGTAGTTATGAACAAACAGTTGGAAAAAGTGAGAATATACAGAATAGTATAAATAATTACACTGAATATCAATTATCCAGAATATATGAATAACTAATATAGGTCAGAAACGAAAGCAATTTTTAAAAACTAGCAAACACTTGTAAAGACATTTCTCCACAGAAGATTATGTTCATGTTTGGTCTATAAAAGGTCGCCAGTCATCTTTTGGGGTGGAGCTCTTTGAACCTCTATGTGGTCCTGAGTGCTAACTGATTCATACATTGCTCCTTGCCCAAATAAACTCTGATAAGTTGAATTGGTTCAAGGTTTTTTTAACATTAAAAATTATTTTATTCCATTTCAAAATTGCCCTATATATAAATGGAAATAATTTTTTTTAGACTAAACGTAGTAGCCTTACCCCTGCCATAATAGAAGCATAAGAAAGAAGAGATAGAAATGACATACTGGTAATTACACATGAAAATGTGTGTTTATTTTAGAAGAAAATAAATAATAAAATGATATTCAGCAAGTCAAGAAAAACATTTATTATTATTATTGCATTGTAAAGTGTATCTTTAGGGCTTATTTGGACTGGTACAATCTTAAGTGCTAAATATATTTATGACATTTAATATGACAAGTCTATGAAGACATGAAAATTAATTTCTACATCCTACAAATGGGAAACTGAAGCTTGAAAGGGAAGTAGAATTAACAAGAATGCTGTGAGGCAATGTTACATCATAAGAGCTGGACGTTAACTGATTTGGGAAACTAGTTCAAATGCTTATTATGGGGTATTGCCTCTTCATTGGATGGGACAGCTGAAGTCTCTGAAAGTCAGTAGAGATGGTAGTGGAGAACAAAATCTGAGCTTTTCTCTACAATGAGAGAGGAAATTATAGGCCAGGAGGACAAATTAGACCATTTTATCCAGTTTGTCGTCTGTTTTTCATAGCTTCCAACCTAAATGATAAAAATGATGTGCACATACACATGAGTTGCATAAATGCTATGGAATTAGTTATTATACTATATTTTATTTGTGGTAGTTATTTTACTTATTTATTTATTTATTTATTTATTTATTTATTTATTTATTTATTTATTGCAGTTTTTGGCCGGGGCTGGGTTTGAACCCACCACCTCCAGTATATGGGGCTGGCGCCCTACTCCTTTGAGCCACAGGCGCTGCCCAGTAGTTATTATTATTGAATTGTTATTTTTAAAACCTTTTTGAAAATGTTTGATTTGCAGATGGTTGAGTCCTTGAATGTGAACTTCATGAATATGAAATATTCTTTTATATTTGGACATTTAAAAGGGCATAAAACAATTATAATATTGTAATTGGTTATTAAGTTAATTTTGCCCCATTTCAGCTTGAACAGTAATGTAAAATCACATAAAAAATATTACACTATGTAGTAACAAATTTAACAAAATATCAGAACCCATCTCTATGAACTGAATTGTGCTTCCAAAATTCATGTTGAAGCCAAAAATTTCCTTTACCTTAAAATACGACTATATATATTTGGAGAAGGAGTCTTTGAAGAGGTAATTAAGTTAAAATGAAGCCATGTGGGTGAGCCTGAATCCAATATGATGGAGTCTCAGTGAAAAGAGGAGAGTAGGACACACACAGAATCACAGTACCTGTCTACCTGCACAGAAGTATGACTACATGAAGATGCAGTGAGAGGATGACCACTTAGAAGACACAGACCTTCAACCAGTCTCCCTGGTGCCTTGATCTTGGATTTCTTGCCTGCGAGACTATGCAGAAATGAATTTCTCTTGTTCAAACCGTTCAGGCTGTATTATATTGAAATACACAGAGCATCACTGAAAGAAATTGAACTTGAAATAAATGTATGTGCAATGTTCTTGGATATGAAATATCAATATTAAGATGTTGGTTCTCTTGAATTTGACCCATGGAATCCCATCCAAAACCCAAGCTAGCTTTTTAAAGAATAGATATTGACAATTTCATTTGAAATGTTGTTATGCAAAGAATTTAAGTAGCTAAAAACATTTTCAAATGAGAAATCTTAGGTGAACTTTTACAGGCAGAATTCAACACATAATAATGACGCTTTTTTTTTTTTTTCTGAGATGAGAGTCTCACTTTGTTGCCCTTGGTAGAGGGCCATGGCATCATAGTTCAGAGCAAACCTCAAATTCTTGGGCTCAAGTGATTCTCTTGCTTCAGCCTCTCAGGTAGCTGGGACTATAGTTGGCTACCACAATGCCTGGCTAGATAATGATAGTTTTAATCAAGAGAATTATGTATTTGCATAAGCACAGAATTTTAAATCAATAGAGAGTACAGAAAAAATTCATAAATAAGGCCAATTAAATTTAAAGATATAAGCCAAAGTAGCTGAAAGAAAAGTGATAATCTCCCTAACAAATGAAACTGGGAAAATCTGATAACTATATGGTAAAGAAGAATCTTTGCATCATACCACATCCAAAAGTGAATACAATGTGTTAAATAACTCAGCATAAATGAACTTTTATAGTTTGTACAACAATTGTACAACTATTGCTAAAATTGCTAAACTATATCCTCCTTGAAAAATACCAGAGAACAAAAGACAAATCAAATATGGGAGGTTTTACAAAACATATTTGAAAATGGAATCATATGATCTGAACGGATATTATTATCATATTGGCAAAAGCCAACACCTGGAAACTATCCAAATGTAAACATATTTGGATATTTATTCAGCAGTTAAAGAAAAACAAGCTACTGGGAACCACCAAGATGCATGTCCTCATAAAAACATTATGCTGTGCAAGAAAAATCTAGGAACAAATGCATAAATACTGAATCTATCTATTTATGTTTATCATCTCTCTTTCTATTTATATATCTAATACTGAGAAAGATAAATCTACTCAGTAGAGATTAAAATTCCAGTTATTATAAAATTATGAAACTATTTTACTTGTTATTGGGGTAGTGTTTACATGTATATATCAATTTGTAAATGTTATCAAACTCTACAATTTAAAGATACATTTCATTTTAATATACGTTAGGCAGTTAATTTAAAAATTAAATATATCAAACAAAAGAGCTAAAGTTTGGGCCATAAACTGTGACCTTCGAAAAAAGCACTCTAAAATTATCAATGACACAATATTAGCAATTCATCTGAGTACCAAAACGACACTTATAGTCAATAAATCTATCGAAATATATTTCTATAAAAATGAATTGCATACGCTTCTGTTTACTTAATATCCATATATTCTAACTCTTACAATCCTGAACTCCTCTGCCAGATTGACTCATGTCATCATCATCAATGGTCTAAATTCACTAAGCATGGTGCACATTAGGCCTTCATCTTCTTGAACCTCTCATCATCTGTTTTATAACAATTCCTACATTTAAGTGTTTTAACTGCACTGGTGTAATTCAAGGAGGGTTTTGTCCCCGCCCCCCAAAATACTAAAAGTGTTTTCCAGAAATTTCAAAACTTCATAACATTTTTCAAATACATTTAAACACTTTAAACAACTTGGCAAAATTATTAGTGGGCAATTCTTTCTTTTTTTATTGTGTTTTACCTCTGCTTATAGTAATTGAAAGAAAGTTCTATAAGATCAAACATGCATTAAAACATATTATAGCAGAGTGTGAGAACTCTTTTATCATCACTATAACACCTGTCTTGTAAAAAATATATGTGGGTAGCTGTCAAGATAAAAGTGATACACATACAATTTTGCATGTTTTTTTCTTTACATGAAGGGAATCTCAAAATACCTTGCAATAGGCAATACACTCACTATTCAAAAGAAAATGATTGTTTGGGTGGAAAAAAAGAAAAAGAACTACACTGGGAATATGAGAATTGATTTATTTTGCCTATGCCTTAGAAGGAGTCTCAGTCTCTTGGCTAAGCACCCTTAAGTTATGCCATCACATAAATATATAGGATTTGGAAAATAATATCTTCCTTCCTCCCTCCCTTCCTTCCTTCCTTCCTTCCTTCCTTCCATCCTTCCTGGCTTCCTTCTATTCCTTCTATCCACCCTTTTTCCCTTCCTCCCTCCCCACTCCCTCCCTCTTTCCTTCCCATCTGTATTCCCCCCACTCCCATTCATCTCTATCATCTCTATCTCTACATATCCACTTTCAAAGATTGGACAGCTGATAAAATGTTTATGGTTTGACCAGGTGTGGTAGCTTATGCCTGTAATCCCGGGACTTTGGGAGGCTTAAGTGGGAGGATTGCTCGAGGCCAGGTATCCTAGCTTAGACAACACAGAGAGACCTCCACAAAAAAAAAAAAAAAAAAAAAAAAAATTAGCCAGGCATGGTGGAGCATGCCTTTAGTCCTAGCTACTTGGGAGGCTGAAACAGGAGGATTGCTTGAGCCCAGGAGTCTGAGGTCACAGTGAGCTATGATCACACCCATGTACTCCAGTCTCTCCAACAGAGCAAAAACTCCTTTCTCAATATATGAAAATTAAAATGCACAATGGTTTATGTAAAAGAATGATGAGTGTCTATCTTTGGGATTCTGACCAAGAAAGAATCTTATGGGTGGTAATTTTTCCAAAGTTATACTATTTCCTGAATTAACATGAATTCTTGGCTTATTTTTTGTTTCTATTACTTAATGTCATGAACTCAGTAACTTAAAAAGGAAAATGCATTTATTTTTTATAGTTTTGGAATCTCAGAAGTCCAGATTGAGGGATTATGTCTACCAAAGGCTTGGTTACTACATCATAGCAGGATGGAGGCCGTCACATAATAAAAGAGGAAAACCTTGCATGTAGCTCAGCTCTCTTTCCCTCTTTTTTATAAAACCACCAATCCCTTCATGGCAACCCCATCCCTGGTAGTCCTATCTAATTACCTGCTAAAAGCCCTACTTTCAGTCAACACATGAATTTGGGGATTAAGTTTCTAACATATGAAATTTGAGGGTTAAATTTAAAACATATTAGATGGCAATTCTACATGGTCAATGAATAAATCTATTTCCACCCTTTTGGAAACTTCTGGATTATTACAGATTAGTGTCTCATATAATGACTCTGATCAGGGACAGGCATGGTGGGTGGTTCACACCTGTAATGCCAGCATTCTGGGAGGCCGAGGTGGGTGGACCACTTGAGCTCACAAATTCAAAACCAGCCTGAGCAAGAGTGAGACCATGTCTATTAAAAAAAAAAAAAAAAGAAAAAAACTGGGCATTGTGGCAGGAGGGCTCTTGTAGTCCCAGCTACTTTGGAAGCTGAGGCAAAAGGATCACTTGAGCCCAAGAGCTATGCTGCCATGACACTCTACTGGGGGCAAAAATGTGAATCTCTGTCTAAAAAAAACAAAAAAGCAAACCAAAAAAACCAACTCTGATCAGGGCTCTTTAAAAAAAGCCCATAGATAAGTATGTGAGCATTTGCTTTTGTTAATCGGATTCTATGATAATGGCCTTTAAGATGGTCTTTTGGCTGCATAGGGAAGTACAAATAAGAAAAAAAACTGATAGGAGATATAGAGGCTATTTATAGTTCCATTATACAAAATAGAAGTTGTCTTTGTACTTATATATGTCACTCTGCAACAATGCATTTCTTAGCCAGAAATTTAATACAAATTACATAACTCTGAGTACAGAAATGACACTAAACATGAAGTTAACATGTGTTATGGTGAACTTTAGTGATTCTATGTAGGCTAAATACATAAATAAATTACATGAACTAAATTAGATGATTAATGATATTACTTACTGACAGCCCCACTTAATTCTTTATATAGATCCTTTTAATTGGAAGTAATATAAATCCAAAATATTTTCCTGATAAGAATACATTCCAAAAAGATGCTATAATTTCAAATGAGAAAAGAAATTAATTTGTTTTAGTAAAAAGAGTAACAAATTTACAAGTTATTCCCAAATTTTATTAATTTGGTAGTTCAATCTACTATCTATGATATGACTTTATGCATCATTTCTGTCATTATTATCTTACTTAGTTCTATTTTCCTGATTATTGTTAATATTATTATTATATTAAACAGATTTGTTTCTCTTAGTCTATGGAAAAAAACCTGTAATATGTTTAAGAATATTACCAGACTTAATTAATGCCAATGATGATATTTTGTGAAACCACATAGACAAATTAATCTATGTAATTTAACGCTAAGGAAGCTGCTATTTAGTATGTAACCAAATTGGTAATCTATAAGAACACAAAATCCAATGTTTTTGAACTGCTTCAAGTCATGCTACCGCGTGATTTTTTTTTTTTTTTTTGTAGATTTACTATATCACAAACTTTAAGTTGGCTGATATGGTTAAATAATGTTATTAGTATTATTATTATTTTTGCCAAGGCTGGATTTGAACTCACCACCTCTGGCATATGGGGCTGGCACTCTACTCCTTGAGCCACAGACGCTGCCCTGAATAATGTTATTTTTAATTGCATTAGTATGACATGATCATTATAATTTTTGTTCAACTTTTTATATTTTAAGAATTTTTTTTTACAAGCCCCTTATGAGACATTTTTTTAAGATTTCTTCCCTTACTGTGGGTTGTACCCTCACTTTCCTGATGTTATCCTTAGAATAATAAACATGTTTACTTTTGATAAAGTCTTGTATTGTATGTGTGTATATATATGTATTTTTTTTTTCCTTTTGTTACTTTCGTTTTGGTATTTTATCTTAGAAGGTTTTGCCTAGTTCAAAGTCATGTAGATATACTTCTGTATTTTATTTTCTTCTAAGAGTTTTTTTTTTTGGCCGGAGCCGGGTTTGAACACACCACCTCTGGTTTATGGGGCCAGTATCCTACTCCTTTGAGTCACAGGTGCCTCCTGCAATAAGAGTTTTTAAAAATAAAATATTACAAATGTATTAATGGTTTTAATAGTACTCTAAATGTTAATATATATTTCTAATTAATGTACATAATATGAATAAAATTAATTTCTAATTAATGTAAATAATATGAATAAAAAATCAAACACATATTATACAGTAATATTCTATGGGCAAATAGAGATTTAAGAAATCTATCTGACACCATAGAGCAGATTGCTAAGGATTATTGCACAACAGAAGTCCGTCAATTACTTAGCTCAAATGAATTTAGATAACTAGATAACCAAGTGACACTAGACTTCCTCCTTGTCAAAGAAGGAGGTGTCTATGCAATAACCCATACCACTTGCTATACTTACCTAACACTTCAGGGGGAAATAGAGATCCATTTGGGCAAAATTAGTAGTCAGCCTACATGCTTTCAAAAGATGAGAGACTAGAGACCTCTCAATGATCTTTTTAGCTAGCTTCCCACAGAATTAGGAACCTACTTCCAACATATTCCTCAAATCCTTTGTTGTAGCAGACTGAGCACCAGGCTTATAGGAGCTGCCACTGGTTCTTGAGGAAGGCACTGGGAGCCAGACAGTTTTCTGGCTGCCATGGAGATGTTTTGCTGCCTAGAGACAAGTCCTCAAGTAACTGCATGCATCAATGAGTTAAGATTGGTGGCTTGTTAGCAAGCAGGCATTAAACTCTGGACAATTGTAGTGCAACAGGATGGAAGTAGAGCCCATGGAGGAAAAGCACTTAGTGATCAGTAAGCTTCAGTATGTGGGCCCCCCACGCCTGTTGTATAATGCTTCAATAAAAGGTCAATGACAGAGGTTACTCGGGGCTCTCCCTGCACCTATGGGAAGCCCACATCTTACAGGCATTTGTACCCTCAATCTGTGTTTCTGGCTGTTTTTAATCTGCGTGGTGATGGGGTGCCACAGTGGGCACTGACACTGTTATCATTATACTCTCCATTTTACCTCTTTTTAAGAATCAACATATTTATGGCTTTTGTTATAAAATGCCATGAGCCCCTGACTATAACTAAAGTCATGGTCACCCAATGCAGAGAACTTATAGACAACTTAAAATTGTAACTTATTCTCTGATTCTTAAGTCCCCTGAAATGAACGGGTTCCTGCTCACCTCTAATTCTGTCTGGCAAGGGATGTCCTTGTGGTTACCAGGTTATTAGCAGTGAGAATTCCATCACGGGACTGAAAGCATCTGGAGCAGGTGGTCGTACCGCTTCGGTAATGAACTGTGACAAAGTTTGGGATCAATGCTACAAAAGGCAACTCTTAGCCGAAAGGGAGAAATGAAGACTGAAATAGTGCCCTAACCCCCTTGGACAAACATACAGACCCGCCTTTGGCTAAAAGACACCAAAATTTAAGTTCTTGGCCAGGTAGAGATAGGAGGTAAGTCACATCTCATTTGCTTCTTCTCCTCTTTACTCATCATTGCAAGATTTTCTCAAAGGCCAATTTGGAGAACAAGAGGAAAAAAAAATCCCACTCTGCAGCCACCCTTCTGTTTTCATATTTTTAATACAACAGTCGTCCAGGTCTACAAAGTGTTTCTTCCTGATAAATGACTGCCAGCTGCAGACTTGTTTTTGACCCAATTCATGAGAGTATACAAAACATGGTCCTGTGCTCCATTTCATATTTTTATACATAAAACCTAATTATGATGCATTTAAATGTTAAATCTCTACCTCAAAGGGAACATGGGATATATGTCTCTGTATGTCAGATGTGTAAACTTAATGCACGCCTGAACGGGTCTCTTTTATGAATCCTATATCCATTACTGCCCTATTTAGCATTTATTATTTCCTCTCCTTCCTGCCTCTTTAACACATGACTCTATGGGTTAGCCAGAGGCTTTGCTTATCACACGCAGGTCATAGCCCCCTTAGAGATAAAGCTATCCTTTAAAATGCATTGATTCTGTGACTCCTTTCTGTCCATGAAGCTGATTTGGTGTCTTGTTGATGAACATCTTGAAGGACTCTTTCGTCAGGTTGATGAGCCTCTCAATCTTCCCGGAGCACCCTTTATCTTGTGGCCACTTTGTCCTTGATATCCAGTGGTCTAGCACCATGTCTTTATCTTTCTCAGAATTGATGACAATCATTGTTTCAGAGTGTTTGTGTTCTCAGTCTGGTGCGGAGGCTGGGCTTTCGGTCCTCCCTTTACTTGGCTGAACAACTAGTACCATGCACCTCAGCCTGGGCACTTTGTTCTCATCTCTGAGTGGCCAAGCATTTTCTGCAGAATTGTTGCTAACTGTTCCCCTTATACGTGTTTCTCCATATAAGAAATCAGTGGTTTCTGTATGTGATGGTCTAAATATGTGATTACTCAGTCTCCTTTTTCCTCCAAATGCTTATTACATGATGAGGATATTCTGGAACTTTCCTTTCTCACATTAATCTTTAGCCTGCTGGCTTGAATTTTAGTTCAAATGAGACTTTGTGTATCTGCAGATCAGAGAGAATACTCAGTTGACATCAGAATAAACTTCTGTCCACAGCTTCACCATTTCTGGGTTGTTCTAATGCTATGACTTCTAATAATCTAATCTCATATCCCAGATATAAAGCAGCATGGAGTTCTGAAGCATATAAGTATGATCCATAATCAAGAAATTGCTTCTAATCACGGTCATTTGTCTGCAGTGATAGTCTTTAATAATAAAACACTATCTGATGAGTCTTTTCCAGACTGAAGAATCTGAGCTTATCCATGATCACAGACCCAACACAGCTGCTTATGGAGTGTTGGGGGTACTTTACAATAATAAAGATTTCCAACAGCTTACTAGAACTCTTCTTGTTGTACATGATGGAGTACCAGTTTGTGTGGCTTTCACTGTTTGTGACGCTTCTGCCTGCTTGTCCTGAGTGCAATTATCAAGCAAATAGGGTCTGTTTTGGAAATTCTTGATGATCAGCTTCTGGGAGCTGCCAGCATTCCCTAAATTGGTGAGACCCTTGGTGCAGGTCACAAATATTCATTCACAAGCTGCCTTTTCAGGAAGTGGAAGGGGGGTGCTGTTCCACCAGGCTCTCCTGGGACTATGGTACCCCATCTGCATCAGTCCACCTAGTCTGCCAACCCTGGTCCAGCTGTCCTCTGTTCCCTTATCAACATTTAGTAATTGACCTGATGAGTAGCAGAAATAAGAAAATTAGGCAACTGGTTTAAATTAAACTAAAATCAGTGAAGACAGACAACTGACCTGGTGTTAGAATCCACGACGATTTCACGTAATTCTTTATCATCTATCCCTAGTTTTGGCTCTTCCCATTTGCCTTCATCTCTTTATTATATTTTTCAGCAAGGCAGAATTGTTACTGGTTTAAACTGAGTTAACAGTTGCCATTGGTTACAAAAAATAAGACTGGGTTATTTGAGAAACTTTGCAAATAATAACAGACAGAAGACGAAGTTTAGAAAAGTTTAGAGCTCGGCACCTGTGGCTCAAGTGGCTAAGGCCACATATACCTGGTTGGGGTGGGTTGGAATCCAGCCCAGGCCTGCCAAAACAACAATGATGGCTGCAACCAAAAAATAGCCGGGCATTGTGGCAGGTGCCTGTGGTCCCAGCTATTTGGGAGGCTGAGGCAGGAGACTCGCTTGAGCCCGGGAGTTGGAGGTTGCTATGAGTTGTGATGCCACAGCACTCTACCCAGGGGGACAGTTTGAGGCTCTGTCTCAAAAAAAAAAAAAGAGAAGTTTAGGCATTTGTAAGCTTGAGCATGGACCTAACATAAAAATTAGCCACTTAAAGGGATATTTCTCCCAAATAAATTTTAAGTTCATAAGTAACATGAGTTGAAGATTTTTTTTTTAATTTGATATGTCTTTATATATTACTTATTTTTTTTTAATTTGCTTAGTTGGTCTTTGATCATACCTCTTTAAAAAACCTAATATTTTTAAAATTGTTTTTGAATTTGAGTCATAGAAAGGAAAGATTTTTCTCCTCTGGAAAATGTTTAAAAATGTATGTAAAATTAAATAAAAGGGAATTGTAGAAGAGGAACTATATATATTCCTTCTACCCTTCTAAGTTCTTGGCTGGGGGACCTATATCAGAAGACAGATTACCAGAAGAGCATACACATTTATTTAATATAAATGTTATGTGACATAGGAGCCTTCATAAGGAAATCAAGAACTCGGAAAAACAGTTAAACCTGAATGTTCTTATACTAGGTTTATAGAAGAGTGAACAATCATGAGAAAACGTTGTAGGACAAAAAAAGATCCGAGCTATGAATAATAAACTAGAGAAAACTTAACTCCTGGTGTTTTTTTTATCTTCAGAGATAAGGATGTTCCTTTTTCTGGGTATATGGAGGGCTCTCTCACTTGGGGGTGGGTGGAGTTACATGATATACTTCAAGATAAGGTCAGAGAGTCCTTCCAGGACATACATTTTATCAAATTCCTTCCACTTAAAATATTCAATATGGTAAGGTGGCATATTTTGGGGTAGTGCATCCTAAAGTCCATAACTATATTCTTATTTGACTAAGAGTAGCTAACACTGATACTGGAATTTCCTTGTCAATCCTTGGTCTTGGGAATTGATTAATAAATTCACAAGTAAGCAAAAGGATAGATTTTATTATAGATAAAAGAAAGAGGAAAGCAAAGCCTCTGGCACAGTGGAGGGGGTCGCATTGGGCTCTCTGTCGAGGGGATAATATAGAGGTTCTAATCATATCTCCTTCCCTGTAAGCAGGGGTTTGGGGAAATGGATTGTGTGTCTAAAATATGTCACAGCCCTTAGCACCAACAGTTTGTGGGCTGAAGTTAGTTTTAAAACTACCATTGTGGTGCTGTTTTGGTTGTTCCACTCTTCTCAGGGAGAGGTGGCTTAGATGGAGCATTGATCAAACTTGTTTACAAGCCTGCTTAGGTCTAGAAAATGGAGATCGCATCCAGCCCTAGGTGGAAGTAACATGTACTGATACTTCCTAAAAAATTCCCTGCATGCCAGGATCCAAGCTAAGTCCTTTGAATTATCACAAAAATTCCTTTTAATAGTCATAAGAGAGAGTCTTTTATTTTTCTACTTCTTTTATACATAAAGATAGCAGGTTTAAATTTCTCAACAGAATATCTTCCCAAGAAATGGCAGAATTAGAATTTGGAACTTAGCGTCTGACTCCACAGCTCACATGCAAACTCCATCTTATTACCCTGTTGCATGTGGAAATAGAACTCAAGTAGAGTGGAGTGGAGTAGCTGTCTGCCCACTTAACTTCTCTGGAACGGAGAGTGGTGACTTACACTATCTTATTATCAGTGTATTTCATTAAACTCCTTTGTCTCCTTAATGTCTGATTTATATTGCAATTATCAAGTCGCAAAGTGTGTATAGGTATGTTTATAATTACTGTGTTTCATCGTGGATTGTAAGTTTGAGTTCTACAGAATGACCGCCTTTGGTTGGTACAACCTGTTAACTGCATTTTCTGGTACATCTTACCATGTCCTCCTTTGCTTTAGTTTTTTTTAATCACCATGTTAAAATCCTCTGGGTTTTTTTTCTTTCTTTCTTTCTTTTTTTTTACCGCTTCCTTTCAAGATACCAGTTATTGGTTTAATTACCTAGGAAAGAAAGACTTGTTATTCCTTGAGCTTCTCGTGAAGTAGTATCCTTTGATAACCTTAGTATTACTCATCTGTTTTTAAGAGTTAAAGTTTTAATTTCTTTTTGTTTTTTTCTTTTCTTGACTCTCAATTTTTGGTTGTCATTCCAACGTGGTGTTCAAAAAACCATTTGTGGAGTTAAGAGTAAATTTTAGGCAAAAGAAGTTCCTTGCATGATATATACTTTTTCAGTGTTATCAGCCCAAAAGCAAAAGTAATTGTTTCTAAGATTATGGCACTGTGAAAGATTTTCATCTTATTATTTATAGCTTTCAAGTAGTTGGCACTTTGTTTGTTCGTTTGCTAGCTTTAGACAGAGTCTCACTCAGTTGTCCTGGGTTGAGTGCCATGGGATGATAGTTCACAGCAACCTCAAACTCTTGGGCTCAAGTGAGCCTCTTGCCTCAGCCTTCTGAGTAGCTGGGACTACAGATGCCCACCACAATGCCCAGCTAGTTTTTAAATTTTTAGTAGAGACGGGGTCTTGCTCTTGCTCTTGCTAAGGCTGGTCTTAAACCCCTTAGCTCGGGACATCTGCTTGCTTCAGTCTCCCAGATGGCTGGGATTATAAGGGTGAGTCCCAGTGCTAGGCCTAAAAGGTGGCACATGTATGTCAAACAACACCTAGTACCAATCCCTGGATTTTAAAGTCTACTGCACTCACTCACATAAAGTGTCCAATTCTACTAAGCTAAATATAACTATGAGAGGAAACATGTCAAGATATATATTAATTGAATGCATCTAACAAAGTTGTAAAACTATCCTGCAATTTTTTTAAAACAAATGCTTTGATCAATTTTAAGTAAATTAAGATTATTGGATTTCCTTGACCCCTTTTTCAAATGTAGTCAATACAAATGATATCTAAACTTATAAAGGGCCATAAGAAAATGCATTTCTGTTTTGGATTACAAATAAATTTAACAGATAACATATTTTGCATTAACTTAGAACTTTTGTATTTTCTGTGTGCTTCACATATTGTTTGTTATTGCTTATAGTGATTATATTGAATTAAGCATTCAGAATAAGGATAATATAGGAATGGATAACAGAGCACTAAAAATCTAGATTCAAGGTGGTGCCTGTGGCTCAAAGGAGTAGGGTACCAGCCTCATAATCCAGAAGTGATGGGTTCAAATCCAGCCCCGACCAAAAACTGCAAAAAAAAAAAAATATATATATATATATATATATATATAGAGAGAGAGAGAGAGAGAGAGAGAGAGAGAGAGAGATTCAAAATTCTCCCTTTTTATCAGAAGTTTCAATGTCATAGACAGATATATACAAACATAAATATTTGTATAATTAGTGATAAAGCTAATTTAGGCAAAGTAATTTATTTTATTACATGATAGTTACATAAAAAGCATTCAGCAAACATTGTCCCCATATGGTTAGATTGCTCTTAATACTATTATACAGCTAAAGATAATATCTCCAAAGATTATCTTGCCAAAAGTGGCATTAACCAAGTTACACTTGGTCTGAAGGCATTTGGACACATCCATTGAAAGTAGTAGATTTACAGATGTCTTTAATGATTTATAAAATCACCAGCCAAATGGCAATTCATACCATAAAGAGTTCCTGATTTGAGGGATGTCAAAAAGAACAAAATCCATGCACTTAACTCTTACATTAAAAATATATATTGTAGACTCAAAATGTGAGTGCAGTTTTAGTACCTTCAAAGTTTTGTAGAACATTATATTATATTTGATTTATATAACACATTTGACTTTTCTCTATTTTTTACCTCTTATAAAATTTAGCTATTTTGATATTCAAATTGTTTGAAGATCTATATAGTTTCAACATTTTTACAGGTTTTACAATAATATTAATGTGTTGCGACCCGTCCGGCTCCTGTGGGCCTGGTCTCAGTTAGTGGAGGAAGGAACCAAGCGAGAGGCAGATTAGAAGTACAACCTTGTGGAAGGCGGGCTAGCCCTTACTTTCTGGGTAGCCCCGAGACCAGCCTTTTATTGAGCCAGAACAACACAGGTGAGGGGAATAATTAACAATGACTATGTGCTGAGGGCACGGGCTCCTCCCAGAAGGAACTCCTGTGGAGGAATGGCCCGAGGTTCACACCTCAGCTGTAGATTATCTTGCTGGGATGTTGGTGTCTCCTACATTAATGTGAAAAATGTCCAAATCAAAAGAATCAAATATGGCCTGAAATTTATAGATTATATGTAATTCAAGAATTTTGGGGTTTTTTTGTTTGTTTTTTATCTTATAAAAAGCTTGTTAAATTATATTGTATTCTGGGTCAGAGGTAGTATCAGAATAGCTAACGGTCTGTGGGAAAAGTTGTCCTAAGCTATGGATGACAGAAGTGAAAAAGTAGATATAAAGATACTAGGAATAGATGCAGGGAAAAATTAGAATCAGGCTAATTTTGTAAGAGGAAGGTGAGTTTAATAATCCAAACAATATATCTCTGTGGTGGACATCAAAAGAGGGTCACAAAGACTTATACAAGGTCAGACAATGAAGTTCATGAACTAATCCTAGAAAAACTGCTACAGACCTCATTGCTGAATATCACTTCACCTTCAAAGTACTTCTCTCGGGATCCATGTACTGATGCCAACACCTAGTTCACCCTGAAAGCATGGAACTCTTTTTTTCTGGAATGTCCACCAGAGTCGTCATCCTACGAGATCTGTTCATTAAGTTCACAAACTCATCTTAGAAAAATTGCTTTGAAAGGTGGACTAGGCACTGGTTGGTACATAGCTCCCCATGGGGAGTACTTAAAAGGTAACTACACTGACATTCAGCAACGAGGTATGTAGCACTTTTTCTAGGATGAGTTCACAAACTTAATTGTCCACCCTCATGTTACCATAAAATAACTGGAGTGAATTTCATCTGAATACTGAAGTTGTCATGTGTGAGTAGGTTACAAAATTCTTATATGTCCAATATCAAACATGATAGTAAAAGAATTTTTTAGCTGTGACAATGATAATGAGAACTAAATGCTGGGATAGGGGTAAAGCATAGGAATAGGGACAATCATTCCACAAGTTGGACCTCAGAGCTTCATACTTCAGGGTAATCACAATGCTTTCTGTAGTCTGTATCTATTAACATGCAAAAGATGAGAGGATTTTCTCTTCAAATTATTTGTTAATGTGAATGGGTGAAATCTACTGTTTCCAATGCTTCTATAATACTATCTGAGCATTGGAGATGCCCTAGTTAATGATGAAACTTACAATTTATCTCACCATATGTATGAGATTTTCTGTTGTTATATCGCTTGACATGATTCTAGAAAATCATGAAAACAAAGATACATAGAATTAAATGAAGTACTGTATTAGAGTCAGTGACTCTGACTTATTGACAACAACCTTTAAGCATACTTAAGTGATCATAGAACCAACATTACCAATTCCTGCTCACAAAATATTCGCATTACCACAGAATTTCTTTTCCCTATTGAAACTCTGTTTTTCTCTATAATTATTTTACATAGCCTTTTGCAATACTTCAAAATCATTCTAGCAATGAGACAAAAAATATTTTGAGATCATTTAGCATTATGGAAACCTATATGTAAGGGCATGTGAGAAAAATTGCTATAATTTACATAAGATGAAAAATGTTGACTAAAACAATAACAAATAGGAAAAAGTACATCACATAATTTTAGATACTGTTGATTTTAAAATAACATTTTAAAATGATATTCATAAAAATTTCTAGAAATGTGTGTATAATACAACATATAAAGAAATATAATACTATAAACAATGTGTGAAAGTTATATATTTTATACTATCAAAGCATTCAATAATAGTAGCCATATTTTAAGTTGTTCAAAAACTTTTTTGAAAAATTATAGTGAGGAAAAAATGTGACTTCTATTTGTCTTATTCTCAAGTTAGAATCAACTAAAATATGCAAAGTCAGCAGGGATTTATATGTAGTTCAAACTGTTATTGTCAATACCAATTAATTTCCTTGCCAATATATTTTACCTAGGAAAAATATTTTATTTCATATTAGAATTAAGCAAATAAAATTCACTTTTAACACATATGGTATTGCACTTAAAATCTTTGCTGTCACAAAATCTTAAAAGAAATATGCATACATTAGTTAGAAGAAAACAATTCAATGTAAAATTCATCGAAATGAATATATATTGAGAATAAAATATATTTTTAGGAATGCAAATATGCAAATTGTTAATGAAAATTATGCCAGTGTAAGCTTTTATTTAACAAATCTGGCTACTGAATGAAGTTTGCCCATTTAAAATATTGTATAATGCCTATGGTATCACATGTGTAGGTGTATTTAATCTCAGTAAAATCTTTTATACTATAAGGAAATATAACTATGCCAAATAAGACTGACCTATGATTCATGAGTTAAGACATTGTAAGAAATATCATTTATACCTAAATCTGTATATCCTTATAGTAGTTCTAAATATTTTAAATAGTAACATTATTAATAATGATAACAATTATTGGGTGTTTCCCATATCCTAAATACAGAGGAGCAGCTTAAAGAATTACTGTTTTTTAAAGATTTGTCATGGTTCCTTTGCTTCAGAATAATAACAGGATATCCTTTCATTTATACTATGTATTTATGAAATCTGATTGTTTTACATTGCTTTAAAGATACATCAATGCACATTTAATTCACTGTATTTTACAACTTTATATAGTGTTCAGAGAACACTGACATCTACTTATTTGACTTTTTGTCTTCCTTGTTTGAAATTCAGGGAAGCCATCTAGTGTTTATAGGAATCATTTTGTCTTCAAAAATAATTATATTAGAAAAATACAGGCAGTCCTAAACTCTGCTATGTAGTTTACTGTGCGAAATTCATAATTCTTTCAGCTGTAGTTAAGAGATCTGGGAACCTAAAAAACTAATAACTAAAAATTACACTGTAAGTTGAGTATTCAAAAATTTTAGGAAATGCATATGTAATTTAAGGTCATTTTAACAGGGCCAATATACAGGATCAATATATATTTTTAATACATATTTTACTTTTTTCTCCATTTCTAGGAGCATGTCACAAGTCTATCAAAATAATTGCTTAAAACATAAGAAAGATTTTTAAAAATCATCTTAATATGTTACTCATAAAAATTGTTTGAAAATCCCCTATGGCAGCTCTAGATACACTGAAGATCAAATGGTGTCTCCACTTCCTTTTAGAGAGTATAGACCAAGGTCCAGAAAGATGCAGTGCAAAGTGAGAGCTACTTGGACTTCTCAAGTCACAGCTCTGAGCGCCTTTCACATCAACACTGCCCAATGGTGAAAATAAAAGGGCAAAACATGCAAACATGAGCCATTTCACCTTTTAGCAGGGTATAATGAAATTTACGCTGAGTTTGATGAATTTACTCTGAATTTAGCAAAGTATGATGAAATTTAAAATTTCATCAACAAAGAAGTAAATTGGGTGGTGCCTGTGGCTCAAAGGAGTAAGGTGCCAGCCCCATATGCCGAAGGCGGTGGGTTCAAACCCAGCCCCGGCCAAAAACTGCAAAAAAAAAAAAAAAAAAAAAAGAACAAAAGAAAAGAAGAAGAAAGAAAGAAAGAAGTAAATTCTAGCTTCCTTCTTACTGAGTTTTTGTTTTCTCATCACCATCCTTAACAGCAGCCCAACTTCCTTGCACACTCTACTACAAACAAATGAAAACAAATGGTTTGAGATGACTGTATTCTCCAATTATGAATTATAAAGAGCCTAGTCACCTTAATTTTCATGGCAGTCATTGTAATATCCATTTGCCAAACTTCATAAGTAAGAAACTATTACAGAGTTAGAGATTACAAAATGATGCCTATGATATCTGTGCTCATTAGTATTTGTATAAGTGTTTGCTAAGTGCGTGCCAGGGCTGCGTTATTGAGCAGACATTCATTCAGAGGCATTCTGCCCATCTGTTTGAACCTACTTTAAACAAGATCATTGAAGAAAATTAACTTATGGTAACATATGGTAACTGATCTCAGTCTGGATTTTTCACTGCATTGATCAACTTGTAAAATTCTCTTATGTAAATACAGTGTTCACCAGCCAACGTTTTTCTTCTAATATAACTGTTGTTCAGAGCAAAGATAGAAAAATCATGCTTTTCCATTGCTGTAAGTCACGGGCGGTGTTCTCTGTACTGTCTTGGATGAGACCACAAGAATGCTGCCTGTTTCACTTCAGGAGCATAAACAATTTTGTTTACTATATTTTAAAGTGCTTTGAAATTTACTGTTTAAAGTGAAAGTTACACGTACCTTAAACAGATTCAAACATATTTAATTACTGGAAGGCAGACACTGCATAATCTTAATAACCTTATGAAGTTAACCAGTCCTACGCAGGGAGACAAATGGCGAAATTAAGCTTCTAATTCAGTAATACAATTCCCAGCTTGTTTTACTTTTCTTTGTGGCCTAATAATTACTTTGGTAGAAAACTGGACAATGCATAGTGCCAGAATATTTCACAATTCATATTGTGACAACTTTGTCTGTCATTGAAATTTTCATAGGCAGGTTTATCTGCACTGTTCTTCATTACACTAATCTCTGTTATACGTATAAGCTTGCCCCTTAATTACCATGTTCCCTGTAATCTAAACATACCCAGCTTGACTATTCTCTTTCTTTTGAAACCCAAAAGCCACAAAAATAAAAAAATAAAAAAACCCCGAGACATGGGCTGCAGCTGTGGCTCAAAGGAGTAGGGTACCAGCCCCCTATACCAGAGATGGTGGGTTCAAACCCAGCGTGGCCAAAAACTGCAAAAAAACAACAACCCTGCAACTTTTAAATGGGATGTGAGACCTAAGAAGTGGAGTATATGAATAGAGTTCATCCAAAAATTTAAAATAGAATTAATATGATGAAGAAAGGTAATAAACGAAGCAAAGAGTGACATCATTGGTTTAATATGGAAATTATGGAGAGATTCAGGATCTTTATAGTTATTTAATTTTATAGTTATTTTCCTTATTTTTTTCATTATTTCAGGTTAATTTAAGGATACAAAGAATTAGGTTACAATGTTGCCATTTGTTATATGGAGTCCCTCTTACAATTTTGTCCCAATAGGTGTGCCATACACCCTAACATTGTGGCAATTAAATGGGAGCACACCCATCCTCCCTCCTCCCCTCTCCCTCCCCTTCATTCCCCCACCTCCCCACCTTTAACAGATCTGAGTTTTTCTCTTGTGTGGGCATGTATTAGATCATCTACTGGCTTCATATTAAAATTGAGTACATTGGATTCTTGATTCTCCATTCTTTTGATACTTTACAAAGAAGAATGTGTGTGTTCCAACTGTGCCCAGGTCCATACAAAAGATGTAAACTTTCTACCTTTTTAATGGCTGAATAGTATTCCATGATCCATGGTTTATTAATCCATTCTTGGGTGGATGGGCATTTAGATTGTCTCCACATTTTGATGATTTCCCCAATTTTTTCCCTTAAGAATTTGTTTTGTTTAATTTTGTTATATTTTTATTTTTACTTTCTTCAATAATAAGGACTCTATTTTTATTATGGTTTTTCTACCCCTTTTATTATTTATTTCCTTTGTATTTCTTTCTTTCTTTCTTTTTGTAAAAATTTTTTCACCTATCTTTCCCACATAAATTTCCCTAATAACAACTAAGATATATCCCCCTTTTTTTACATCGTATATAATTATATTTTCAATTTATCTTTATATACTTTTATTATTATTACTACTACTTTTTTTTTTAAATCTGTTTTATTCTTTGCCAATTTATATACCATTTATGGGACAGAGCCTCACTGTGAGGCCTGGGTTGGATGCCACAGCATTGGCCTGGCTCACAGAGACCTTAGAAGGATGTTATTGGTAGGTCTCCACTGAGAACTATTGCTGTTTTTGATCTTTTTTTCTTTCTATTTGGTGGAGGTGGGGTCTTATTTTTGCTCAGGCTAGGAAGGCGCTCCTGACTTCATGGGACCTTTCATAGCCAGACTGAGGCCGGGAATTGTGGGTGTGGGTCAAAGTACTCTTCTGAATACAACTATTACTCCTCTCTTTCTCTTATTCTCACTCTCTTTTTTTGGTCAGTTTGTCCTTTCATCCTCTTCTTTTCCTTTTTCTTCTCTCTTTTTCTATATTTCTCCGTTCTTGCTCTTCACTCCACCCTTCCTTTCGGTGCTATACTAAAAGGACACATCAACATCTTAGGTCAGAAACACAGTAACTTAAAGAGGAGAGGAAGAGAAAGGAAAAAGTACTCCCCAACAGGAGAGAAAAGCATCTCATATAAGCTGGGCCTCTTGCTACTTCTGCCCTGAACTGGAAAACTATATTCATTAGTTAACACCCTCATTCATTTGCTAATATATTCATTCCCTAAGCAGCACTGACAAGAATGTTGTTGTCTGTCAACCCCTCACCAAGTATAATTCTTACTCTTAAAATCTCCCCACTTGTAGTATATAAACCTCCAGACCAATGCCCCTAGTGGGTCTTCCCATTTGGGAATTGCCCCCCTCCATTGCAGAGGCTTTACTGGCCTCCTCTCTATGTACTTCTCTGTAAAATAAACTTTGTCCTGTCATTTATTCACATGGTCTAGGATTTCATTCTTGAATGTACAAGACCAAAGAGCTCATCACAGAAAATACTGATAATAATAAGACAATGAAGGAGAGAGCTGGGAAATAGATATCATTGTTATTGCCTTTGTTCCCTGTACTTGCCATCTAAGCTACTCTAAACTTCTTAAAGTTTCTATAATGCATGATCAATTAAATTGATGTATTGCAAGAAAATTTTTAATCATTAATTTTATATTAAACTAATATTCATTAAGTGCCAAATATGTTAGGCTTGGTTATAGCTGCAAGGGATACATTAATAAGCAAATTATTGATATTATTTGCCTTTAAGACGCTTACATTATTATGGAAAATGAACTTGATTGCTAGTAAATATATTTAATTTGATAATATGATTAACACCACCAAGGAATACTCATCTATTCTTATTGTTACTAACCAAACTTCAAAGTTATATGTGGGGAAAAAATAAATTTCTATTTGAATGAAACTTTTCTACAATTTTACTTAAAAGTTGACAATAGAGTACAAGAGAATTGTAGTTAAAACCTAAAATATATACTGTGATGGCATGTTATTGTTTCTCACAGAATAATGATGAGATTAGCAAGTTTTCCATTATTCCACTGTTATATAGTTCATAAGCGCATATTTCTTAATTTAATATTGCCTCAGATGGTACAGTGATTGTGTGTATTTCTCTATTGCATGCAGATATGAGGAGAAACTATGGACGTGTTTTCTCAGTAAGAATAAATTTCTTATATGTAAGTTTTTGGTGTGTTTTTAACAGACTTTGCTAACCTAGCCATTCAGAGTCTTACAGTACAGGATATCCAAAAGTTGCCCTTAAAGTTACTATACACAAGGAAAATGGGAAATTGTAGCTAAAGGTACCTTTACTTACAAAATATTATTCTTTGTAAATAAATATTTCATAAAATTTTGTAATGAATAGTTTGTAAATAAAAGTACATTTTGCCACAATTTCCCATTTTCTCTACATATGGCAACTTTAGGGATGTCTTTTAGAAGACCTTGTATATTTAACAAATAAAGGTAATATTAAAAAAAAAAAAACAGGCTACTGATGCCTCTCAGTAAAAGTGTAATAACTGAAAAGAGACTAGGTTGCTTCTTACGTAAAGCAGCATTTAAGTTTATTGCTGTTTTCTATAATCCGAGTGTGTAAAGCACAGCTGTTTGGAAGGGGTGTCTGGAAAAATGAAATCCCACGGCACAGCAAATGGAATGACAAAATTTTTGGAACCTTATTTCATGAGGTATGTTGTATTTTAGGACTTTTTTCAGAGTTAAGGAATAAAAAATACAATGCAGTCACCAACGTTCTTTGAAGAAATTGTGTTTATCAAATGCAATGAATGCTGTTGAAGGAGACAAGTGAAATCATTTGAAGGTGAAGCTACTATATGCATATCATTAGTTTTTTTTTTACACTGAAATACAGAAATGCAGTAAAATCAATGTTGAAAAATGATGAGATAGCAAAGTACAACAAAGACCAGGAAATTCTAAACAATTTTCTTCAAAACCATAATTTAATACTATATTATCTCATAAACCGTTATTGTTTTTTTTTTTTTTTTTGAGACGGAGCCTCAAGCTATCCCCCTAGGTAGAGTACCATGGCATCACAGCTCACAGCAACCTCCAACTCCTGGGCTCAAGCGAGTCTCCTGCCTCCGCCTCCCAAGTAGCTGGGACCACAGGCGCCCGCCACAACGCCCGGCCATTTTTTTTGGTTGCAGCCATCATTGTGTGGCGGGCCGGGCTGGGGATTCGAACCCGCCACCTTAGGTGTGCGTGGCTGGCGCCTTAGCCAATTGAGCCACAGGCGCCGAGCCAACCGTTATTGTTTAATAGTGTTCCTTTTATAAGCAAATCATTCAAAAAGTGATTTTTGCTTCTAATGTCTGTTTTCAGGTAGTTTTTCCTCCCTGTCCTTGTAAATAATAAAGTTTTAGAGAGATTAGACACAGACGTCAAGCTATCAAATATAGATGTCAACTATATTAATTAGCTATGTGTAAGCTAATTAATTTCATAAGATTGTTGCATAGTGTCACTCAGTAGCCCAAGGCTTGTCTTAACATTTAATTGAAGTACTGCTGACAATTAAAAATAAACATAATACACTACAGAGAAAATAAAGATAATTAAGGCAAGATAAATTAAGAGATTGGATCTATGAAATCGACTGAAAGTCTATAAGATAGAAAGAAAAAGTAAACTTTAAATACCTATCTTGGTAAAAAGAGTGAATGCTATCAATAAGCTAGAAGTTATGGGGATAGTTAGCAAGCAGATAGAGATAATAATGGCAAAAAACAATAAACCACAGTACAATAAATGTACCTTCGAACAAAGCCAGGTGAGTTTAATTGCAGATTCCAAGAAAGATCTACTTCAAATGAACACATACAAAAGCAGAGAAAGAAACATTATTGTTAGATGATAATAAACTTGCATCCTTACTTATTAGGTCAATCAGAATGACGTATTTGAAAGAGTGAGACACACTGATGTCTTTCATCACCAAGACAAAATCCCCAGGGCTGAAGGGAGAAGAAGAAAGAAAAAAAGATAAAATATGAACAGTAAGAGTAGGAATACAAGAACAAACAGAAAGAGAAAACATAGTGGCAATAACAATAAAAATCATGTAATAACATCAGTGAATAACAATAATTAATTCTTACTATACTGGAACTTATGATTCGCCAAATACTCCTAAGTCCAGAGCTTATTCTGAATGCTTGACCTGTTATTAGCCTATTTAATGCTTCTGGCAACCATAGAAGGTAAGTACTGCTTTTTTTTCTTCCCCACTAATGTTGGATATGAGCAAATAGGTCACAAAGGGTTTAAGTAAATTTTTCAGTCATAAATCAGTGTATAATATTTATAGATTATTTGACTTTAAGTAAAGGGAAGCAATTAGGTCAATGAAGTACATTATCCAGTCCAAAGTTAAGAAACACTGAAAGGCTACTTAAAACTAGGCATGGCATTTGATCTAAAAAGCAGATAAGATGAATCACTCTCTAATTTATCAAAAATGTATTAATGGTAAAGAATGTCACAAATTTTTAAAGGTGGGAGTTATACATATAGAAATATTTATGCTGTTTTACCCAAACATAATGTTCAGAGTATATAAATATTTCCTAAAAATCAATAAATAAAACCAGTTCATAGATAACTAGTTCTGTAAAAAAGTAAGCTGTACAGAGAGCTTAAGATATTTGCCCTGTATGTCTTAAACTGCATTTGTCCAACCTTTGCAATCCTTGAGAAACAGCCCTATACACATGCACATGTGCACATTCCCCAAATTAATAGTCTCAAAGATGTCTTGTAATCAGTGTGTTCAAAAAATGTTTCTTGAATAAATTTTGGTGTGTTCAGTCAGTAAGTGTTAAAACGGAAAACAACCCGTAAAACTTTGTAGCTGGGTTTATCAGTATCACCACTACTGCTCTCAGCAGAATCTCTATGAATGATTGTTTACAAGGGTAACAATTTCTATTTGACATCATATCTGAAAGTGACATAGTTAATTTTATAAATATAGGTGGGAGAACCTTTTTATATAGGGAAAAGGACATTGCATAGTCTTTCGCTTGAATCCTGTCTGGGTGAGTTTGGTAACACGTCAGGTGAATGTTGGCTAATGGTCAAAAGTTTAGGCATTGCTTTAATACACATGAATTTGTTTGGTTCTCTGCTGTGATTTAGGTGCCATTATCATCTGTCATTAAGTTTGAAACTTAAAGCTTACAGTGCTTAGATGCTGCTACTTGATGTCTTACCTATAGGGAATGGTAAATCCATAAACAATTCCCCGATTTTGGCCCCAGAGAGAATGCTTTTTAATAGAGCCTATTATTTATTTTTATCATATTAAATGTGGAACTCCAATGAAATATTAAATCTAGAAGTTGTAAATAAACCATAAAAAGTATAAAAAACAGAGACTCAGTTATTTTTCTAATTTTTCCAAAGATTCATCATTTTCAAAAATTTTGAGTTAATTCTAAAGTCAGGTAATATATATTCATTATAAATTGAAAATAAAATAATTAAAAATAAAAAAAAATAGTAAGCAAATCAGAAAACAGCATTCCAGGAGCGAAAATAACCCTGTTTTCCTCACCGCTATGGGTTCTGTCAGAAAAGACATATTAACAAAAGAAAAACAAACAGAAGATTATTAACATGTGCATTTCATATCCACAGAGAGATACACAGGGAACGAGTAACTCTCCACGAGGGGGCTTCAAATTCTGGCTTGTTTGGCATCTTCAGTAAAGAACAATACATTTTTACAGAAACAAGGATAACAAAAAAAGGAAAACAGATTTTGAGTCTCTAAGGACTGCATTTTGAGAGAAGACAAGTAAATAGCAGGTAAAGACTGGTTAGTAAAACATGTTAACATAAATTTTTCTGGTGCCATCTTCAGGCCGATAAGGGTCTAAAGTTGTCATCAATGGTTAACATTTATTGTCCCTGGTAGAGACAGGCAAAATACCTTTCATTAACATCTGTGTAAATTGATTGCTTGTTTATAAGCCAATAGAGAGAGGGCAGAGAGCTTTCCTGCATCTGCTTCTTAACTGCCTTCAGCTCATAGTAATCCTGTGATGCCAAAAGGCACGTTTTAAGGTATCATAGTCTGGTCTCCCACAGTAGAAAAAGAAATGTGGAAGTCCGCTTTCCCGTGCCCTTACCACTTTCCACTCACCAGAAAATCCACTATTGATCTGTAGCAGTGAATTTTAACTGGTGTGTCATGAAAAATTTTAAAGATAATTTATTATATTATTTTTGAAAGAGGTTCAAAGCCCAGTAAATGTATTTTTCTTATTCCTTTTTTTTTTTTTTTTGTGATGGACAACTTTTTTTTTATCAACATAATTTAACTGTGTCATGGAAGTTACAGTATAGGTTCAAGTGTGCCGTGAAATAGAAAAGGTTGAACACACTGACCTATAGTCACATACACTTGTGAACTATGGCTTGTTGTATGAGAACCAAGTTATTGAAAATATTTAGAAAACTATTTAATAAATAATGACTTACTAATATCTGTGTGTGATGGTTAATTTTGTGTTAACTTGACTGGGCTAACGGATGCCTAGTTAGCCAGGAAAACACTATTTCTGGGCCTGTCTTTGGAGGGTGCTTTCAGTAGAGATTCACGTTTGAATAAGTAGACTGAGGGAAGCAGACGCTCCCTTACCAATATCAGGGGCATCATCAAATTTGTTGAAGGTCGAGTAGAACAGCATGTGAAGGAAGGGCAAATTAAACCTTCTGTGGCTGGAGCTCATATCATTTCTGAGCACTGGATTTCTGCACTCCTCTTTCTCAGGCATTTGGAGGTGGACCAGGATTACACCGCCGGCTCCCTGGTTCTTGAGTACTCACGCTTGGCCCGGCACTAACTATACCATCAGCTTTCCTGGGTGGCCAGACTGCAGACCATGGATCAGGGGAATTCTCAGCCTCCATAATAAAATGAGTTAAATCCCTCATGATAAACCTCCCATTGGCTCTATTTTTCTGGAAAAATTGTGACCAATACACAGTATTAAGTGAATACGATTCAGGAGTGTCTGAGGGTAATGGATGTGATGACTTGCAAAACCCAACGGGCAGCGGGCAAAAACGGCTGTCTACGTCCTTTTCTCTAACAGTTATGGATGCAATTTAAACGAACTTATAGGTTAAAGACTCCGAAAATAATTTAGACTGTTTTAAATTCTGGCTCTTCTGTAGAGTTTGTCATGTAACACTGGATTTTGTATTTTTAGTGAAAGTTTTCTTTTTTAAGCTAGAAAGGAAAAAGGATTGTAAAGATTTATAGACTATGTCACAGGATTCTTAGAGATTACAGTTTCCTTTAGATTGCTTCTTTTATGAAAACATTTTTCTTCCCTGCCTCAATAAAGTTACTTCTTTTTTACTGCAAGTATATATTTTTTTTTCCTTTTACCATATGGCATGTGGGATTTTTTTAAATTTTTGGAATAAAGGCACAGAATACCACAACACAAAAACAAAACACACAAATATATAACACAACACATGTAATGTTACCTAGCTTTGCAAACCTGTCAACAATTTAGAATTCTCTCAGAGATAAACAGAATTAAAAGGCAAATTCAAAAACTCATCAGATTCTATAACCTTGACAATAGGTTCTAGAAACTGAACACCAAGCATAGTTTTATTTCTTGAGCTTAATTAAATTATCCTCAACTGCTGGTTGATTTTTGAGAACTGACCCCTATTGTAGCAAAACAACTGTTAAATAACTCGACATAGCTTTTTAATAAGTATACATGTTCATTTATATAAAATGGCCCTTGGAAATGTGATATTTCAATGTACATATTAAAATATACATTCTGAAGATTGTATAAAAAATTATTTTTATGGAATGTATACCACAAAGGACTTATACAAATTGTATCATTATTACATTCAGTTATGCATATAGCTTTTATATGATTTAAATGATAAATAAAAATATTTTCATAATTGTGGGAAAAACATATACATTTTGTTTTGTTTTGTTTTATGTTATCCCTGAATCATTTCTCTGCACTGATGCTTTTTGTAATTTTTCTTCTGCCTTATAACTTGTAGTGTTCTCACATATAATTAATTCTTGGTATATGATATATTAAAGCAAAATTAGAGGTATTTAGTTAATAGTCTGCAAACTTGGATGTGACGACTTTGGCTGATACTTTAGATAATGTATCCTTTAAAAGTAACAGCATTAGTCAGTGAGAACTATATTTTTACTCTGGCAAAGTAGAATTTTCCAGTTTAATAAGCTGTCTAATATCTTGCAACTACTTAGCAAACTCTAATTGACTTGAATAACAGACTCAAAGGAAGTTAAACTTTTTGAGGCTGATTTGCATTAGCACGACATGGAGGTACAATGGAATGCACTTAGAAAGCAACCGATTATATTACTACGTAACTGGAGTAAAAAGTAAATCTATAATTTTCTAGCAACTTATATTTATATTGGTTAATTTGGTAGAATTAGCCATGAATATAATTTTAAAAACAAAATTTCTTGGCCCCTTGTGCATTTCCACACTTCACTCTGTATTCTTATTGTAGCATGAACAGAATTTTATTTTGCTTTACTTTAAGAATTTTACTTTTCTTCTTGGAGTTCCTCTGCACTCTCCTTCCATCTATATTCATTCATCTCCTTCTAGGAAAGTGATTCTGAGGGAAGGAATTGCAGTACTGTTTGGATGCTGATTTGATTTTTTTCCTGAGCGGGAGGAAGAGATACTGTGTAATGGCTGTAGAAGGATCATTTTTCTTTGACTAGAAAGAAACAAACAGGTTATTCAGAAACAAAATTTTCTGTCACAGGTAAAAGTATAATAGATTTGAAAACCAGGGCTTAGCTTCTATATGATGGTTAAAAAAAAAAAAAAGGCATCTCTCAATTAGTATATATGCCAAGCTTGAACACATAAAAGTGATCTAATAAATATTCATAGCTGAAAATAAATCAAATTCAGGGTTATAAACACTGAGCATTTGATACAATGTTATCCACCAACCACATTATTCCACATATTTATGACTTTAAAATACCCATTTTTGAAATCAACTTTAAGCATTATCAATATATAGATAAACTAAATATGTGAAGTATCAAATCATCATATCCAAAATAGAAATGACTGAACAGAGCCACTGTAATTAACAACAATTACAGGAGTTATATCTCCTTCTAACTAGGATTGACTAATAGGCATAAAATTTAGATTCTCCTTAGCAACACAAAAGAGGGGACATATATATAAAATGGTAGCGTTCATGACATTGGGCATAAGGTGACAATGATATGTGATCACTGAGTACTAGAGCAGGGACACCTATGACTACCCTAGCATACTGCCCCAAGGAAGCCTCCAGCAACTGAGGTGAGAACATGAGGAAACAAACTTAGAGAAAGACAAACAATCCATTTCTGTACATTTAAAATTGTATTAAGTTAATTTAAGTTAAAATGCTTTGCTATAAAACTTTAAGGCTAAATAGGACAATTTCTTTTCACTATGACAACTCACTAAAGTAATGTCTGTTCTGCTGCCTGGTTTAGCTTCTGATACTCAGACGTGGGATCTCTTCCTAAAACATCTTCTACAGTTCTACCATGCATCTGCATGCAATGAAAGCCTTTGAACTCACAATTATTGACTCGGGGTATTTAAATTGGATATATTTCAAATAAATATGATACTTTATTCATATGAAGCAGTCTGTGCAAATTCCATTGCTTAATCTGAAATCCTGATCTAGTGCATGTGAATCTTGTATGCTCAAGACGACATCGACCTCAGCAACAAAGGGCAGTTCATGTTTTCCTCCCTTTTTATGGTTCTTTCTAATAATGTTATACTTCTAGATCATTTGCAATTAATTTATTATGCAAACAGAATATTTTTCACCCAAGTTACTTAATGTGACTATTCTAAAGAAAATAAATTTTAGGGACCATAAAAGTTAGTCTCAGACTACACTTAAAGTGTCACGCATATGCGTCTGTTTACAACTCCAGGCCGAGAACCATTTGGCCCCTCAGTACTTTTTACAGAGAGATAAAGGAAATTATTATAATTTCTGAGAAAGGATTAGTGGTAAAATTTGTCAAAACAGTGTCCCAGTTGGATTATGCTGCACTCTTGACTGCCTGAATCGCAAAGATAACCCAGGCTCTGTGCTGTACTTCATGAATAGCCATTTGGAAATTCAGTCATTATAGATTTTCCTCCTTGAAATAAAAAAAAAAAATCCATTTCAAAATAATTATTACATGTTACACTGGTGTAGCTTCCCCACTGCTATGTGGAAGAGTAATAACCTTATTGGTATGCATTTCTAAAATAAAATAAAATATCAATTTAAGAAGCTTGCTAATAACTCTAGAATAATTGTTACCAAAAGCAAACTTTTTTCTTATTTAAGTCAGTTATATGATAATAAACTGGGTAAAGGTGGGGGGACTGTATTCTAATACATACAGAAAATGGGCAGAGCTCAAGTATCTTGCTGTCTTGATAATTAATTCAGAGCACCTCGAATTTAATTTAGCTGGGGTAATTTTTGTCAACTATGAAGAATGTTGAAATGAACGAGTCAAATTTGCCAGAAGCACAAACTGTTTCATGCAAAGAAGGCCCACCAGGGAAGTTGTACCAAGAAATGTATCACAAGTATTTTGACTTAGGAGAGTTGAAGTAACTGTTATCACTCATATAGTATATCAGAAAAAATTAAGTAACTGATTCACCTATAATTGTATAAACTATATATTACATCCAGTACATCTTGATACCACATATGCTTGTGCAAGTAAATATAAGTCATTAGACTTCAAGTTACTTACATTTTGATTGTGCTGGTATTATTTAGCAATATTAGAGTCATTACAGAAGTTTGGAGATATATAAAAATCAAGAAACGTAAAGTCTGTGAGCATGAAAACAATTGAAGCCTTTCCAACAACACTGATAAGCCCAGCACATTGAAACGTGTGCAGGTGAATCAGAAAGGATGCTGTCCACTGTGTTTCCTGGTAGTGAAATAGTGGACCGTAACACCACCGGTCTCAAAATTTTCAAAGTAACTTATCAATTAGTTATTCACAAATACTGATTTTACTTCAATTAATTCCTTTACATGTTTCTTTTCCCTCTTTAAGATTAAACATTTAATTTTCCATAATGTCAAACCAATAATTTTTGTCATTTGAAATTATTGGTTTGACATTATAGAAAATTAAGTATTAGGTGGCACCTGTGGCTCAGTGAGTAGGGTGCTGGCCCTGGTCAAACCGCAATAACAATAAATAAATAAATAAATAAATAAATAAATAAATAAATAAATATTTAATTGTTCATTAATGACCAAGAAAAATCATTTATGGACCTCTTTGTGTTTATCACTTGAACTTTTCTAAAACTTATGAATAGTTAATGTTCATAAGTACTTAAAAAGTGAGGAGAATCTTTTAAGACCTTTATATTTTGTGTCAGTGAAGGTCATAGTAACTTATGTAGAGAGAGATATGTTTTTTCTCAAATAATAAATCCTAAGTTTGGCATGCCAAAGCTGGTGTGCAGGGTTCCATGTCATCACATTAATGTTCTAGACACTTTTCATTTTTCTGATCCACCATTCTTTTCTTGATCTTAGCCAAAAAGCTGGTACTTGGTGGTCTATCACTCTGAAAACTTAAGCCTTGCTCTTATCCTCCAAATATGTCTCAGGCCCTGCCAGATATTATGAAAGTATGCCAAATTTAAAACAAAGATAGAAAACCAATAAAAAATGCATACCAGCTAAATTTGTTCCTTTTTCCTTTATTGATGGATTGATTGACTGATTTTGAGACGGAGTCTCAGTATGTCACCCTCGGTAGAGTGCTGAGCACCTTCATCCCTTCAGCATCACAGCTCACAGCAACATCTAACTCTTGGGCTTAAGCAATTCTCTCACCTCGGTGTGTGTGGCTGGCATTGTAACCACTGTGCTACAAGCACTGAGCCTCTTTTTTCCTTTTTAAAACATTTTTAAGAGATTCCCACATCATCATGTCTGCTTCAGAGTACAGGTATTTTGTTTCAAGGACCTGTATCACATGGCTATCCATGTCACAAAGGAAGGCTGGAAGATATAGTTTTTATCTGGTCAACAACTAAACTGCAAATTAGGATTCCTTTTTAAGGAATAAAGGTAAGAATGGATCTACAGTGAGCATCAGGCAGTAATGCATACACATCTGTTGGCTCATTTAATTGTCAGAGCAACACAAGCAGGTATGAGTTTCAAATGGCAGAAAAAATTCAAGCTATACAGCTAATAGTTGTCAAAGCCAAGATCCTAATGGGGTCTGTTTCTAAGAACCAAAGCAAAAATCCAGATCTGGGAATTCCATACTTATCAAAAGCTTCCAGAGAAATCCCACTTTTGTTGTTATTTAGCCTTATAAACAAAAATAGTTTTGCATTTCCAAGCAAGCCTTTCTTCTAACCAATACATACCATTTCAACTTAGCACTACTTTTTCTTTCTTGAACTACTGTAATAGATTTCTACTTTTTCAGTTCTCCTCCATCTTACTCTGCATTCTCTCATTTATATCTTCAGCATTAACTCCTTTTTTCTTGGCCTGTGTAACCTCTGCTAAGTTATTTTAATTACTAATGTTCATGGAAAATAGCTTGTATTTGCTTATTTACTTGGTTAGTTGTTAGTGTGACAGTATTGAATATTCTGAAGATCTCTACGTAGAAATGGGAAGGACTTTCCACCCCAATTTCATGAAATTTTACTAAAATCTCTACCTCTTTCACTGAGTTTGCATAACTGTATGTGTGTATATGCACGTATGTCTGTGTGCTTATTGCTGTGATTAATTTTCTGAAATGGCCACAATTTCTTCCTTCTTTTTTTCTCTCTCTAATAGGATGGTGTCTCATATATAGTCTAAGTTCAGGTCACTGACTTTATAGTTTCAAACTACATGTAAGGTTTTGGGCTGTGTGTACAGTGGCTAACCCCTTCTTTTCTACCACACTCTGCACTCCGTACTGAAATTTTATGTAATAGTTTAAAAGCAAAGGTTTATTAGGATTGTAGGCTGTCTACAATGATGTAAGATGTTAGCTTATTCTAGATCACAGGCACGAAGGATGGCACAGATCTTTAATAAGACTACTATATTCAGTAAGCAAATTATGTGAAAATTTACTTCATAAGTTAAGTAATACTTTTAAAACAGAAATAGATGACTAATATATGTTATCTAATTAAAACATGTTATCTACTGATATTAGTGCATTTATGTTTTAATTATAAGATTATAATATATTAAAAATGACAGCATATCAGTAGAACCTCATAAATATACTTGATGGAATTCAAGATATTATTTTAAAAATGTTAAAGGTAAAATAACACTCCTTAATCTAATATAAATACCTATTTTAAAACAAAAGTGACATTTTGTTTAATTTTATTATCAGTGACTAAATGTTGTAGAAATTACTCATTTATTTTTAAATTTCTGGAAAATAAAAGCCTCATATACTTTTTAATTTTTTTTCTTTTTTTTTTTTTTTGAGACAGAGCCTCAAGCTGCCCCCTGGGTAGAGTGCCATGGCGTCACAGCTCACAGCAACCTCCAACTCCTGAGCTCAAGTGAGTCTCCTGCCACAGCCTCCCAAGTAGCTGGGACCACAGGTGCCTGCCACAATGCCTGGCTATTTTTTTGGTTGCAGCCATCATTGTTGTTTGGTGGGCCCGGGCTGGGGATTCAAACCCGCCACCTTAGGTGTATGTGGCTGGCGCCTTAGCCACTTGCGCCACAGGCGCCGAGCCTCATATACTTTTTTGTAAAACAAAATGTAGTAGAATAGAAATTAAATAAATACATTTTCACAATATCTGTGCCATTTTTAACTAAAGGAATTATTATACCCCCACACTACGAAACATCAGCCCCTTATAAACACTCACATACATACTAAATCCTATCATCCACGTTAGCTACTGCAGCTCTTGTTGTCAGTTGGGTTGTATTTCATTTTTTTTTACATGCAAAATTGTATTTGTAGTTAGATTAAAAATGAGAGAAGCATCAAAACATTTAATAGACATTTTATATATGACTATTTCTAAAATATATATAACTATGCCCCCAAACACTTTTTTTGTTTTGCAGTATAGCACAACTATTTCCCACATAGGTGACACATAGATACATATTATTATTTTATTAATACATTCATCAGTTTATTCATGCAAAACAATGGTTATACACCTAAATCAACATTCTTTGTCTCAGGAGCTAGAGATGCTATAGGAACTAGTCAGAAACTATTGCTGCAGTTGGAGGGCTTCTGTTTTATATTGGAGGCAGAAGAAAAACCAACTAGAGAAGGTGATTTTTGAAGAAATAACTGAAGGGACTGAACATGTAGAGATCTATGGGATAAAATTCCAGGTTGAGGAAAACAAAACAAAATCTTTTAATGAAGAGAATCATTGAAGTGTGGAATTAAACTGAAAGATTATAGTGGCTGGCACAGGTTGGATTCAGTTGTGACAACTGAAATAGTCTGTCGGTTGTAACGATAAGTGATCATTGCGGAACAGGTGACATTTGCCATGTTTCACAGCTATACATGAACTACCCTCATCATTAAATGTTGTAGGAACAACAAAATCATGTCTGACTCTAAGGAGCAATCAATATTGTTATAGTTATAAATAATATAGTTTTAGATGCTAAGACTCTCCAGAGGTAGGGCTGAAGAAATATACTGGGGGTCATGATCACAGAAGTGAAGGAAAGGAAAAACCAAAGAGTAAAAATGGGAGAGAGTAAGAGATGAGATGTAGGAAAACACCAACATCGATAGAGTGCAGGAGATGGAGAAAAACAGAGGAAAGGGATGAGAAGAAGCTGATGGAGATGTGGAAGGAGGGAAATCCAGAAAGTGTGACACTGAGTCATTCCAGAGTTAACCACACTCATTAATGCAACGGAGGTGTAGGAGTGAAGTCTGACCATGAAGTTTGAGACTATCTTAGAAGTAAGAAAATAGAGATGTTTATTGTAGAGTATTGACACGCCCTAAAAAACTATATAATTTCCAGTGACAGAAAAGGCAATTACAATACCTGTGGATTTTTTAATCTGAACTAATTTTATTTTCAAAAATATGAGTGCCATAAATATCAACAGGCTTTTTAAAAAGCATTCTACTAGAGACCCTCATGATAATTCACTTCTTGGATTTTATCATAGGTTCTAACCAGCTTCCTACCTACCCATTTAAAGAATGGATCTTAAGAACAAAGTTCATAATGAAGAATGTAGGCCTTTAGAGCGTGAACAGATATGGCCACATACCCTGTAATGGATAATCATGTTAGTCTTCTATTTGAAATCAACATGAAGCAGGTAGTTCCCATTCTGTTTTAATCTTCTAGATATGCCTCTGAGACTTGAAAAAAAAAGTGAGAATGCAATGGGCCTTCATCTGGCAAAACAGCATGACAGATGATTATAAATTTAAAAAGACTTGTGTATTTGAGCTGAGATTCTCAAGTGAAATTTCAGACAGTAAGAATAAGAAAGATTAAAAACTTCCAGAGAAAAGAAATCTATCAATCAAAACTATTCTAGGCTCAAAACATTTTATAAAATTTATAAAATTCCGAGTATTCATGCAAGGTGTTAATTGAGACACTTCACTCCAGCTAAGTTTAAAAAAATACCCCTCGCTTCTAGCTAGGTGATAATTACATTCTTTCTTACAAAATGAAATGACTATACGTGGGTAGAAGATTCTTTGCCAGTAGCTAGACAAAAACTGAGTAGGAATCAGTGAAGAATGAGAGATAATAGAATTAGGACAAAGAAATTTATGACTACACATAATTGGCACTATTATAGCCTCTATTTGTACGTAATTAGTAGTTTTGTAGTGGGCTGATGATTAAATTTTAGTCTCAAAAATGCTTTTGCTGTATTCTCCCCAAGCAAGAATTTTGATAATTGAGGGATTTTTTTTTTCCTTAAAAAGGTATTAGTTTGTTTTTTTTCTGGCCGTTACATTTTAATCTGTTTATGACAGAAAATGTCTTTCTAAATATGGAATTTTCACTCATTTGGGTTTTCTTTTGACAAAATAATGGCTTTTATAATTCAGCCTCAATATTCTATTTTATTAATACTAATCCTTAGCTCTCCCTTCAATGCCATAGCTATCAATTATATTTTAAGAGCAATTTTCCCCCCTTCACTTTGCACCACACCTCCTGTTTTACCGTTGTGCACGAGTAATTGTAAATATTCATTAAGGGTGGTTTCAACAGCAGCAACTTGCTCTAGGTTTATCTGGAGTTTTATTTACAGAGGTTTATCTGCAGAGTTTTCTTGTGAATGGGGCTTTCCTGGATTGTTGTGAGTCAGGTCAGGCAAAAGTACATCAGAGTTAGTGGCATTGCCTTATTTTTCTCTTTCCAGATCTCCTGCGGCCTTGAAAGCCAGCAGCCTTCGGTAATGGTTAACTGTGAAATCTAGAAGCATCTGGGGCACAGGGATGGGAGTGTGTAGTTACCATTACTGTCAGGCTGCTGGCTTTCAAGGCAGCAACAGATAAGGGAAGAGAAAAATAAGAGAATGACAGTAACTTTGATGTACTATTTATTTATTTATTTTAGAGACAGTGCCTACACTTTATTGCCCGGGGTAGAGTGCAGCAGCGTCACAGCTCACAGCAACCTCCAAGTCCTGGGCTTAGGCGATTCTCTTGCCTCAGCTTCCCAAATAGCTGAGACCATAGGCACCCACCACAATGTCCGGCTATTTTTTATTTGCAGTTTGGCCGGGGCCGGGTTCAAACCTGCCACCTTCAGTATATGGGGCCGGTGCCCTACACACTGAGCCCCAGGTGCCGCCCTGATGTACTTTTTAAATCTGTAGATTTTCTTAAATAAACATGGAGATTATTGTAAGCATTTGGTTGATTTCTATAGCTTGAAAATGTTGATGTTGACAAATTTTATCCTTTTATTCTAAGAAAGGAAAAGGGAAAACTGAAATTATGCTTTTTATTTTTTTGTTTTATTTATTTATTTTAATTTATTTCAGATTAGTATGAGGGTAAAATGATTACATTGTTTGCATTTGTTAGGTAAAGTTATAATTATAGTTGAGCCCTTCACCCCAGGGGTGTGCTGTCCACCCTCACATTGTCTACATTAGGTGAGAGCCTCTGTCCTCCCCTCTCCCCTTTTCTTTATCCTTCTCCCCCCTACTTAATATTAATTGTTTTCTTTCATATGGGTGTGTAGTTGTTTATATATTGATTTCACATTAATATTGAGTACATTGAACATTTGCTTCTCCTTTCTTGTGATATTTTACTAAGAAGAATGTTCTTCAACTCTGTCCAGGTTAATACAAAAGATGTAAAAGCTCCATCTTTTTTGGCTGAATTATATTCTGTGTTATACATATACTAGATTTTATTAATTTTATTAATCCATTCATGTATTGATGGATGGATTGATTCTATGTCTTGGCGGCGATGGCACATTGAGCTCTGATGAACAAGCTAGTGCAAATGTTCTTATGGTACAATGATTTCTTTTTTCTTCTGAGTCAATATGTGGTAATGGGATTGCAAGATCAAATGGAAGGTCTACTTTTAGTTCTTTGAGGTTTCTCCATACTTCTTGCCATAGAGTCTGTATTAGTTTGCAATCGCGCAGTGTAAAAGTGCTTCCTACTCTCCACATCCATGCCTACATTTTTAAGTCTGAAGTATTGGAGAATACTTGGCCTGGAAATGCAATTTGGGGACTTACCAACATAGAGATGGTATTTCAGATCATGACATCACAAAGGAAGAAACTATAGATGATGAAAAGAAATAGATGAAGTTTTACTTTTTGTTTTTACTTTTTGTGTAAAAAAGTAATGCTGACACAATGCTAAAAAATGGTGCTAATGTCTTACTGAATTATATTTTGTATACTTAGCTGCTAATCAGATAAGTGTAGTTCATGCAGGTTCAAGTAGGTTTAATATTTCCATGATGGTGGCAAATGTACTCCTGAGTGAACCTTATATTAACATTTAGTTTGAGAAAAGAGTTTTTTCATATTTGAACATGATGTTAAAGTATGTTCAATAATTTCTCATAACTTTATCTATAGGGAGGATAGAAGAAAAGAAAAATTTGATGGAAAACGTAAAATGAATGCCACTATGAAGTTTATTTGCTTCACGATTTTCTCTTAAATAGGATACAGTATCCTCAACTTTAAAATTCATGAAATTTCCATTGTTTGCTATACAGAACATACTCTCGAGAAATATATAGTCTTGAGAATTACCAAACAATCGTTCGAATTTTTATTGAACATTAATATGGCACTATCTATGTGATGAAAAAAGGTTTTTATGTTACCTTTCATCCAAATACTTTGAATATTAACTCAGGAAAACAGGTATTACTCTAAAGATTCCAAGTAGAAAGGTATTTAATTCAGGTAATTGTTATCAAAATTGTCCACGGACTGGAGAGCAAAAGAAGTAAAATGATACTAACTAGAAATCCAGAACTCTGATACCAAATACTACCTTGAAGAGTCAGGGGCCAGCTCTTCTGGCGATTACTACAAGCATAAGTCTTTTATCTTATCTTATCTACTGTAATCTCCTATTCACCACCACCTCCTGTTTTTAGAACTCAAAGAAGTAAATACCACCATGAAAACCTGGCAAATGTATTTTAACAGGCACTGGAGAAGTAGATGCCCTAGTACATGTAATGATTAATTCAGGGCCTATGATTTTCATGCCCATGTAATTTTTTTTTTTTACCTTAAACAACTACAGCCAGAAGAAGAAATAACATGGATCTTATTGATATATGATACAAGTATTAAACTGTCCTCAGGTAATGAATAAAATATTTTTAGAAGTTCCAACCATTTCAGTTGTCTGAAAAAAATACAGCACTGTCATGTGACGAAATGTTCTCATTTCTAGAAATGTTTAAGCAAGAGATGGTAATGAGTGCAAACCCGAAAATAATTCTTCCTCTGGCGTTTCGTACCTATGATTCAAAAAAAAAAAATCACATGCTGTCAAATATCCTCAGGATTCATGGAAACTTTTCTCTGTAGCTACACTTAATATCTTCCCAAGTTTGCTTCCGACACACTACAGTTCCTTGTCCTGCAGTGTGTATCCTCCAGTGTCACATCAGAAATATGTCATCTTCAAAGGAAAACCTTGATATTGCCATTCCAGACCCTTAAATTGCTATTCTTTCAGTTGTATTTTCTATACTAAAAATTAGCACCATCACACGCTTAGTTACTCAAGAAACAACTCTAGAAGTTAGGCTTATATAGTTCCCTTCCCGCATCTCTATATTCCCTTCATCACAAGCTGTTTATTATAATAGCAAATTCTGCATCAAATTTCTTTTTCTATTTATCTCTAATGTATTGAGTCCAATAAAGACCTCCATAATTTCCCACATAGACTATGGAAATAGTGTCCCAAATGACTTCCTTGATAATTTAATCAATTTCCTCAGAAAAAAAAATTATTTTAAAGATATTAAACATACTATTATTCTATTATGTATATGATTATCCCATTGTCTATTAGTAAGTTATTGCTGTATAACACACCACGCCTTGCTGGGAGTACAATTATGTAGTATTGATTTATATTGCTTATGTTTCTCCTCACCCATAATAGATGTAGAAGCCTCACTCCTGCATTTATGAATAGCTTTGGTTTGACTAGGTAGCATTGTTTACCTTGACTGAGCCCTATCAACCAAAATTCTCGAATCCTTTAATAGAATACCTGAGTTGGCTATGGTCCATATGTATGCATAACTTCTTATACAGCCAAATACTTCATTCATATTGCCATGACAATAACATAGAATCAGAAAGCAAACACTATCTTCAATAATAAAACATTAATTGTGTTTGCATAGTCTTGAGATTTTATTTTTATTTTATTATTGTTATTATTTATTTATTTATTTTGTGGTTTTTGGCCAGGACTGGGTTTCAACTTGCCACCTCCGGTATGTAGGACCAGCGCCCTACTCCTTGGAGCCACAGGCACCCCCCCAGTCTTGAGATTTTAAAAATAATTTTGTAAAACCATTCCCAGCAGAAAAATTTATAAAATGCAAAAAAATTTGAACATGAAATCAAATTTCTACATTTCTAATGATGTTTGAATTCTGTAATATTCAACTCATACTTTATAAATATGAATACAATCATTACTAAGTGTGTAGACATACCTTTAATATTTTCTACTTAATACTACAATTGAAAAAGTTTCATAGTACTGAGAGAACACAACTTATCCTGTTGTGGTAATAATAGTGGTGCATCAAATGAATAGCACGATGAACAGAAATATATTCTGATCTTAATAATCTTCTTTTCAGACTTCCAATCTTAGAAGTCTCAAAAAACATTGTTAGGGGTTTGATAAAAATATTAAGCACATATTACATAAGTATTTAATTCCCCTATCATTAAATGAAAATAATATTTTCTTATTTAGTATTATTATTCATAATATTTTTTAACTTATCCAACAATAGTAGTCAACAAGAATATTTACATTTTTGAACAAGTGAAGGAAAAGTACACTGGACAGTATTTGATTTTATTATTATATTACCTATTACCATAAGTGTTTTGTGAAGAAAAAAATCTGCTAATGATGGGGTAGTTTTGGTACAGAGAAATAATAAAAAACAATTAAACCGAGACTCTACATTGTGGGTATAAATACACCAAAAGTAAAATTTCTTCATTGAATTATTTATAAATAAACAAATGCAGATAAAAAATATGACGCAGATATAGAAAGGGCCATGTTTTTTGAAAAAACGAATCTACATGTCTTAAGACATAAACAAGAAAATATTTTATAAAACCAAAAGTTCATAGATTATCTTATCTCAAACCCTCCAAAAATGTTTGCAGATATAAGTTGTGAATTATTCTTTGCAAAGATTAACATTTCGGATTTATCGACATTTACTACTAATAAATCACTGTTAGTAGGTGCTACTACTTTGAATCCAGCAAAAAAAAAAAACATGTCAACAATTTAATCTACGTTTCATTACACTAAATGCTCTAATACAATCTATGAAAGTAACTGCTTATCTCTACCAAGTCATGTTAGGTTAGGGATCTTCATAATGATTGCATGGATACATTTTCCTAGTTGTAATATGCTCATTATAAATACAAGTGCCTATACAAATTTGAAATATATTTAATAACTTTCTAGAAATCTATAAGAACTCAGTAGCAGTGAACACATTTCTTGGGGGGAAAAAACCCCACAGTTTATGATTGGTTTATCAGATGTGTTTTTCATCCAGACAGAAGAACATTTATTAGCTGAATTCTACTATTATTAGAAAAAAAAAGGACAATGTTTGTTTATAGTTTCTTTAAATGTTTCCATACTTGATTATAATATTTTGCAAAGGTCTGACAATAGAAATCGCTTTTTCTATAGTGACAAGAATGTTTATTGACGGGAGAAAGATTGATAAACATAATAAAGCAAAAGAAAGTAAACAGAAGAGGAAGAATCAAACCTCTGGCAGCAGAGGGGGAGAATCCAAGTAGGAGGCCCCAGAAATCACTTCAAAAAATATTTTTTTAATAACAATAAAAATTGTATTGTAAAATACATTGAAATTAAATGCAGAGCTTCAAATAGCTCATTTTTGTAAAATTTCTGTTTTAATGTATTTTAAAAATATTTCAATGTTATTATATACTTTTCATTTACAATATGTGAGCATGACACTAGAACTCTATATTTAGATGCAATGTTTCATTTTTATTTTGTTGCAAAGTAAAGACCCAACTCAGTAGATGGTTTCCCATCTCCTATAATGTAGAGAATCTGTACATGTATTTTCAGAATATCTGAGGATCAAAAGTTGACTATATTTGAATGTTATTATCAAGTAATATCATATTTGAGTGGCATGGGTTTTGTTTATGAATTTTAGTTCAATATAAGCAATATGAACAGTGTCTTACTTTATTTCGCATTATTAAAAAAATGCCAGAAGATGAATAATTTATAAAGAAAAAAATATTTATTTGGCTCATAGTTCTGATGGCTGAAAAGTTCAAGGTGGGGGATCTGTACCTGGTGAAGGCCTCAGCTTTCTTCCATCCATGGCAGGAGGTGAAGGGCAGCCAGGGTAGGCAGAGCCCGACATTCTGAGAAAGGAAGCAAGGGGAGGTTCCAAGCTCTTTTTCTTTTTTCATTGTTTCAGATTAATTTTTTTTTTTTTTGGCCGGGGCTGGGTTTGAACCCACCACCTCCAGCATATGGGGCAGGCGCCCTACTCCTTTGAGCCACAGGTGCTGCCCTGTTTCAGATTAATTTAATGGTACAAATAATAAGGTTACTATGTTTCATATTAATTTAATGGTGCAAAGAATAAGGTTACTTTGTTTGCATATGTTAGGTAGAGTCCCCTTATAATTATGGCTCTTTTTAACAACAAGCTTTCTTAAGACCTAATAAAAGGATAACTCACTCATCCCTGAGAAAGTACATTAACCTCTTCATGAGTTATCTGTCTGCTCCCAAGACCCAGATATCTAGTGTTTGGCTCCACCTCCAACACTGTGAATCCCACTTCAGCCTGAGGTTTGGACGGACAAACATCCAAATCACTGCAAGCAGCATAATCAGAGAACAGTATGACTCACCTAACACGTGGTAGGTGACTATATCCAATGTCATTTTCTCATCTCTATCACCAAACTAGTGTTAGTTTCCAGTTTTTGTTTATGATGTTATGAAATTAAAGTTCAAAGCATTCATGTTAGACAATGTGTTATAAATTAGTGCAAGGTGTATCAATTATCAATCATATAATGTTTCTTTTATTTAATTATGTTTATTCCTCCTTTCCAACATGAATCTGGTAGGTCAGTGATTTTTTTTTTTACAGACGTGTTGATCATTTTGTTATGCATTGTTTTTCACCACTGTCACACATTGGTATCATGGAACCAAAGCCTAACTAGAAGAAGATATTCATTTCAGAATATGACTAGTAGGACTTCTGACACATATAGAACAATGTAAAGACTATAATATATCCTTCATTTATTTTAATTCTATGTGGGAACATTTGTTATCACTCTACTGCATAAAGTAATGCATATGATATTAAAAATTCATTTCATAATTTCAATTGATTTCGCCTGAACTGAGAATGTACCCATGTGTCTAATTTTTCAACATAGTAATTGCATATTAAATGTTATCATAGTGGGTAGCAAAGTATATTGTATTCATTCTTGAGTTACAATATTAAACTGTTATACACCTGTGACAAGGTTAACAAAATTCTATCACTTCTGCCAGAACATGCTCTTTTAATGATAATAATATAAAAGTAAGCTTTAATAAATATTTTCTTTCTGTATTAGATTTTGAATGCAAAACTTTTAGAATATACATACAAATATATAATTGAAAGAAATTCTATATATCACACACATATACTATACAATTAGCATTATTTATATATGTCTCTATATTTAAATAGATATTCAAGGAAAAAAGCTAAAAAAATCTAATATTTTATCTAATGAAGGTTGAAACATGGCAATTTATTCAATGAAAGTAGAAAATAATGATATGGAAAATAGCATAACAAGATGAAATAGAACATGAATATATAATTCAAAGAATCTGTAAATCTAGAATATGGTTCTATGAAAATATTAAAGAAATATATAATCTTCTATACATTTATAATATATAAACTAACCATAATACAGAAAAAGTATTTTAAAAGTATATTAAAAGTATTTTAAAAGTATATTAAATTTAATATAAGGAACAGTATTGTCACATAATGCTGTGTTTATATTCAAATCTCTTTAAAATACTAGTGCATACCCCCCAAAATGTCTGCAAAATAAAGACAGATGTATCCAAGCACTGGCCATAATGTGGAGCAGCTAGTAGGCAAGTATAACTTTTACACTCTTGGACATGGTCTGAAGTTGGACATGCAGATAAATGACAGGCTAGTCACGCAATTCTCATATACATGCCCTATAAGAATGTGTGCCACAGGAGTATAAAGATATGATGGAATTTATTAAAGAATTTTTAAAAAATCTAAAATGTGGAAAAAATCAGTTATGTTGTGATATTTTGAGTCTTTTCTCTATTGGTTAAATTGTAATAATTTTGTAAATGTAACAAGGTCAAAAATCTATCAAAAAATTATTTTGTTAAAACTTGTTTTGTCTAGAAATGTGATCTAAGAGTAATCAAAATAGAAAATGAAAATCACTTGAAATTCATTCTGGGAAGTAAATATTTATGTCATAAACAGAAATTGCTTTTGGAAGCTGAATATTCAATAAACATATAAAAAGATAGTATGCTTCCTGAATAATAACACCATTGTCATGCTGGAAAGGATGATAGCTTATTAATTTATCTAATAGATGGTGACATTGGCACGGATAAGATTTACTATGTTATTTAAGTTCCTTGTGATGAATAAATAATTTTTGCCATTAGTACCTTTTCAACAAACCTGATTAAAGGATGTGTCATTCAAGACGATTTAAATGAGAACATAATAAGCAAATATCTTGAGAGCTGTTTGTCAGAATTTATTCTAAAGAGTTATAAAATTCATTAAAGATAAAAAATAGTTTCTCATTTTAATAAATAGACTGTGTATTTTAAACTGTATACTTTAAAGCAATGCACCTAAAAGACTCATAACAGGCAAGAAAACTATGATATTTAAGTTTTTCTTTTGCCATTAGTGATGATACATAACATGTTCCCTAAAAGTCTTCATTAGGTCATTCTAACGATTTCACACCTCTTAAGTGAAGTAGTAGTTACAATTTCATAATAATAATCATAATTAGTCATAGAATGATAATCTAGAACCTCTAAAATTGAGACAAAGTATTATATACCAAGGGTAAAATGAAATGACTAAGTTTTACATACATAGAGTTAAAACAGCAAAATCTCTGACATCTGGCTCCTGTTGACAATTACTTTAATGCCTTGTATCTCAATTTTCTTATTTATAAAATTGAGCTGAAAATATACTTCAGCCTAAAGGATTCTGTTGAGAACATAATAATATGTTAACTTATTATTTTTACTATCATTCTGTACCATAACATATATTCATAATTAAAGAGCATGAGAAAAAATAAATTGCCAAAGGATACAAAAAATAAAATAATTGATATGTGCTTTCAAAAAAGCAAGTATTACATCAAATGTGAACTGAAGAAAGAGATACTCAGCAATGGAGATAGAAATCATAAAATATATAAGCGAAAGGCATGAAAAAATAAAACATCAAGGAACCAAAGCATTACACTAACAATTTGAATATGTGTAGGTTGTATTCTGGGAAATCAATATAGATTAGAAAAATAAGAGGAAACTTAGGGCTAAATAAGTCCGAATAATTTACGTGGCCAGTAAGTGAAATATCAAGGAATAATTCAGTGTTTCATTCAAAAATAAGTTTTTTTTTGTACAAAAATTGAGACAGAATGTTAACAATTATATAGAAAAAATGCTCAGTTGACTTTTGATGTATCTTAACTTTTGGCAAGATTTATGCCATCTCAGATGTATTTAGAGAAACCATTATTTTATGTTATTTTTCACAGTGCTATAAAAGGCTCAAATTTTATTATACTCTTGTTGAATGAAATTTTATTCACTATTCCTCAAGATGTTTTGCCAAGAAATAAAAAGGTGCATAATGATTATTTCTTCCCAACATTAAAGAAATGCATTCAAGTCTTTGGTTAGGGAACTTTTCTGCAATATATAAACTTTCCAGAATATGTTGAAATTCAATTTAGATCATTGTGTGTAGAGCCAGATTAAAAAAAAATAATAAAGAAAGAAAAGAAAATCAACTTACATGACCTGTAGCTAGCACATAAATACATTCTATTTTATAATTTGTCTCTTTCTCTCTCCCTCAATATTGAGCATTAATGAAAAAAAATCTGACCAATTTGACATGTCTTTATTCCATTTAAATAGTGAAAATCTATTATGGAATCAAACAACTTCTCTACAAGCATCTCTTCTGCTTTTCACTTTTGCCCTGCTGTTGGCTCTCTGGGGCAGACATCTGGCAGTGAAGGCGCTCTCTCTCATCTTCATGCTACAGGGACCTGACTGTTCAAGATAGTCAACTATTTATCCACTGGTCTTTAATGGTCCTGTGCTTTCAACTGTTTTTCTGCCAACAAGAAGAATTGCTAATTGCCCAAGGCTAGCTGAGATGTATTTAGCTCTTCAGTAGAAAGTAGGTGTTTTTCTTGGTTAATACTACATATCACATAAATTAATGTTAACACGCAAAGACCTTAGTTATACTTAATAGGCATATACCAATGAGAGGATCAGGGACTTGCCCCACTGTGGTTTTATGGGTTTATGCTTGGTATTATTACACTTTTCTTCACCTGTCCATGACACTTTCACACGTTGACACGTTTGGATCAGCAGTTCTCCACATTTTTCTTATCAGTAATGACAAGTTGCCATCTCTTTTCCAGGAAAAGCCAGTGCTTAATTTTTTTCTAAGTGTTTTTCATAGCAAAGTAAGCAAGCAGTGTACTTGTGTTTGGTGAAAATCAAACTATATGTGACTGAAGATACATAATGTCTATTAATTCTGTAAATCCATTTATGTCAAATAATAACTTACTTTTCTCATGATACAGACAGAAATTTGGCAGAGACGATGTAATTATTTTCTCTGATGAGGTAGAGGAAGAACTGATAGTGTCAGATAGTGAAGGGAATGCTGAGGACATTTTCACTAATTCTTATAGTTAACAAGAAGAATTTCTAGAGGTGGAACATAAAATTATTCATTCTAAGGAAGAGAGTGAAAAGGAAGATGATGATGACATTGGAGAAGAAGAAACGTAATATATGAAGCCCAAGAGACGAAGACCATTCCCAGGTCTAGTAACAGAGCAGCCGATGGACCAGATGATGCATTGTCAGGACTGACATGGAACTTACAGCTGGTAAAGGATGGAGAGAGATGACAATTGGCTCATACTGTGAGGACCAGAAAAACAACTGAGAATAGAACCCAGAACTCTACTGGATGCTTTCCAACTATTCATTGAAACTGTGGATGTAATTATCAAATTTACATACCATAAACTACATCTAGTCAAAGAATTATGTAAGGATATATTCATCTAAAATTGTAGCAATTTCATTAAAAGACATTTCTTCTAAATTGAGGTGTGTACCAGCAAAATAAAGACAATATCCATGATCTTTTCAGTGAGGAGAATTTTCCAGTAGACTGTGGTAGATTTTCAGAGCACCAGCACTCCTACGGAAATGTCAGTGTTTTGATGATGCTGCAATGTGTGAAACTCACAGGCAGCATGATAATTTTGCCTCAGTTTGAGAGCTTTGGAATACAGTTATAAATAAACTCTCACTTTAATATAATCCTCATGCGTCTGTCACTGGTGATGAGCAATTACTGTCTTTCCATGGGTGTTGTCCGTTCAGACTTTACATACCAGCTAACCCTGGGCAGTAAAGAATCACAGTGAATCTTTTGTGTGATTCTTTTACATTTGCAGGGAGGTCAGAGAACCTTCTGAAAAATTACGGTAGTGGCTCTGAGATTGTAAAAAGACTGATTTGGAACTATTATTTGTATCAATCTGGAAGAAATATTACCATAGACAGAAAGTTTACTTCCACTGGCTTTCAATTTGCTTAACGAGAATATAACCACAGTTGGTCCTGCTCACAATGATAAAAGGGATTTGCCTCTGGAATTCAGGACAGAATTGATGAGAAATTCATCACTCGATATGGTAAGCTTTGCCTGCTCTCCCTATGTGACGTTAGTAAGTGATGTCCCAAAGACAGGAAGGGAAGTTACACTGCTTTCCACACAGCACTAAGATGTGAAGGTACGGGAAAACAGGTCTGATGTAATCTGCTTTTATAATGCTGCTAAAGCAGGTGTTGCTATACTCAGTAAGTATTTGAGAATGTATTCCCCTTGCTGAGGAATGTGGGGCTGGTCACTGGCAATTTTTTCTTTAGCATCATTGACATTGCCGCATACAATTTATATGTGATTTTTCAGGAAACAAATAGCCATTGACCATAACTTCATTCAACGAAATGATTGGAAAGAAATACTTTTTTGAAAGATTTGGCATGGCAGTTCACATAAAAACCCAAAAAATACGATGGCAGTGAATCTTTGTGGACACAAGTGCAATCAAGGACAAGGTACAGTGACAAGAGGAACTGTTTTTCTGGACCAAAAAGATTACCAGGCAAGCAGTGAAAAGCTTAACAAAAAATGGTCGCTGATACCTTTGTCTCCAGGGCAGAGACGAGAAAGATATGAAGGCAGGCAGTGAACACAGCAAATACATCTGTCCTGGCCATTTATCAATAGAAGAAACTACAAGAAGAAGAACATGCACAGAAAGTGAAGCTACACATCAGAAGGAAATAGTGAGAAGACATGCAGAGAATGTGATTAAAGTATTGTTAGTTACTTGTACAATGACTTATAAAATATGAAGTTTTTCATAAAATTATAGTGACAGACCCCCCCCGCCTTAGGTGTTCATTAGATACCAGATTGGCCTGGACATGGGACTGCTATGTGTTAGTATGTGCTATTTTAACTTTTACCAAGAATACAACCTTATTTTTTTTAAGTTCTAAATTATACTTTCCTTCGAAAATCACATTGGAATTATTTTTAAAACTCATACAGAAAGTGTTTAGAAAATAATGGACAAACTATATGAAACCCACATCTCACAAGTCAAGATTTTAAAGGAAGTCATTAATCAAAGAAACTCACACAAAGAAATACTAACATTATGTATAAGGCATATAATTCTTATCTCCTCACTCAGGAAATGCTTGAAAGAAACTAAAGGCCCAACATATCTGCTTACTCTTTTGAATTTAAGTACTAATGCCCCAAGAAGTACATTTTTGATGTTTTATGTATTACTGATACTTTATCATTAAAAGTAACTTCATCATCATCTTTTGAATAACATTAATCTAAATTTTTATTGTATTTTGTTGTGTGATTTCTAATTAAGCCAGTTATTGCAGTATGTCTAATAAAACACCTTGTATCTGTACTTTTGGAATAAATATTAAAACATGTCACCTCTAAATTTAACACAGTATGGAAATACTATTCATCCCTGCTAGAAAAAAATTTTTTTAGGATCTGGAATGTTAATATTAACATCCACGTTCTGAGTTTTTAGAATTTATTTTGAATCATAAATACCAACACCTGAGGCACACTTCTGATAATTTGACAATAAACTGGTTGCTTTCCAGTACATGACAAATGCACAACTCAGATAATTTCTGTTTGAAACAGACAGTATAAAAGACTTCATAATTAAATATTCTTTCATATCATTGTTTTTCTAGTGCTAATCAGAATAAAAAATAATCTGTTAATGTTCAAATGCACATTCCTATAACTTAATGGATGTCAATCAGGAGAGTAACTTTTATACCCCTTTTCTTTTATTTTTCCCATGATTCATCTTTCTCTACTAGTCTTTATCTGCAAGCTTATTCCCTCATCTAGTTACTTTAATTAGCTGTAGCCTGAGACATATTGGCCCATGTTTCATGAATGGTTGTGGTTATTGATTCTTAGATACAGATTGGATTCTGTCTTCCCTTTATTCTATTTTTTTGTGTTAAGGTCAGAATTATTTTATTTCCTACTTACTTCTAATTCTAAGATCCATACACTTGTCAATAAGCAAAATGCAGCAATTTAAGGCCAGAGACTGAGTATATTTTATGAAGCTTTTTATTTTTCCTGTGTCCATCCATGGAGCAAGAACAGAAATAACAGTATTCCTGTGTAATGATTTGTCCTGGAAGTAGCATTTTTGCTTGATTTCTGAGCACTATACCACAGACATTTATGAGAATGGAGATGTGAAACGTGTAACACAAATAGTAGATAGAGAATGGAATAGAAAGAACTCCCAGAAGAGTTGGGTGATCACAGAAATTTACTACCTGTAATGCAAATAATTTGGAGTCTGTATGTTGCATAATGCAAGTCTTGGTAGCACCTCAGCAGCTTGGGGACAGGTATACTACAGACTGACATTCTAGAAGCCATTGGGGAGAGAGGGAGAAATTGAGCAATGGCAATTTGGAAGATGTTTGTTATCAAAATTGAAAATCATTTTTAACAGTGAGATTCTTGAAAGACAAAAATGTTTAACCTAAGCTATTAGGTTATAAATATTGTTACTTCATTAAACACCATCAATCACGGTCATGTGAATATAGAGATATTTACTTAAATAAAAAATTATGAGACATTCTGTTGGTTTTGTATATACATCCACAAATACATAAGAAATAAGTAAGGTAATGTAGTGTGCCTTGATACCAACATGCCCATAGGGAAATATTATTTATTCATATTGACTGCTTCAACTGTCTGTAAATGTTAACTGAATTTCAGTTAGAACATTGAGTGTAGTTTCCCTAAATTTTCTATGAAGTGGCTTGGTAAATTATCCCTAAAATCACAGGTACCTATTTAAAGTCTGAATAAGTAAGCAAAAATACATAATTGTGATTTATAGTCCCTCTCATAACCTGTTAAACATGTATGTTTGGTCAACTCTTTTTGTAGAAATCCCTGTCCTGCCTTTCCCTGCCCTTGAAGCTCACACTGTTCGTTTCTACCAAAGTCTAAGCCTTTCCAGCCTGCAGATTGCAATCCTCCTTAAGAAATGAAGTTTCCAGGCAGTGCCTATGGCTCAAGGAGTAGGTCACTGGCCCCATAAGCTGGGGGTGGGTGGGTGGAGGGATGGGGGGTGGCAGGTTTAAACCCAACCCAAGCAAAAAAAAAAAAAAAAAATGAAGCTTTCCTTTCTGAATGTACAAACTTTGTGATTTCTCAGTTTACCTCATCAAAAGGATTCTCTGGAATTCCTCCAATACACTATTGTTTATTAACAAAAGGAAACAGAAATGGATGAAATTCTACACAAAAGGGGGGGCAGAGGTAAGATGGTAGATTGCAACCAACTTTACACAGAGACTCTTATCCAGACGGAGAATTAAAAGACAAAATTTTAGCAAGTAAGCTGAGCCAAGAGAGAAGGTTGAAGAACAAAAATCAACCCTGCTGAGGCAAGCTGCAACCCCAAAGATACCAACAAAAGGTACTTAATCCATCACCAAGCTGATGGGAGTCCTCTCCCCCATGAGAAGGGCTTACAGTAAACTCCATACAAACAAGCAAGCAGAGTTCAAACATCCTCCCATTCCATCCCATGGGAGAGACCCTCTAAAAACTGGACCTCCTACCCACACTAGGGTTCCATGGCATCCTCCTACCAGGCACAAAACTGTATGAAACTGTTTATATTCTCTACATGCAACTCTGAACTCCCAGCACTCCCCTCCACTCCCACCCCGAGGTCTGGAAGCCTAACCGCCATGAAGTCCAGATTCTTGGGCATTTTCTCGATGGGTGTGGACAGGGGAAGAGCTCTTGCTCAGCTGTGCTGATTCTGTGGCACAGAAGTAAGGAGAGGATGGTCAGCTGAGAGGGAACCATACAGGAATAGTGGTGGTGGCCCCAGGTGTAGCCCAACAGTAGCAGCAGTGGGAACAAGAAGGCTCACACCCCTAGAGCAGCGGTCCCAGACAGACACGCCCTGTCTTTCTGGGTAACAAGAGGAAGCCAGGCACCTTCTCCCGTGGCAGCTACTGGCGGATGGATCTGGGATGTGAGTAAAGGAGCATGGGGACTAGAATATGCGTGCACAGAGCCGGCAGACTTCCAGGGAGGGGCTGAGCCAGAGGTCAACTTTGCTGAGGCTGAGATACACCTGGTCCCTAGGGGATGATAGCTGAGACAAAGGCAGGCAGGCAGAGGCAGGAATTGACAGTTCAGTGTGAGCTCCAACTGCTTGCCATTGCCTGGAACTGAGTTTTGGTTTCTGTCACATCAAGCAGCATCTAATAACCAGGAGAAACAAACTCTGAGAAGTTGTGCTGTTCTGCCAACAACATCAATCAGGGGCGGGGCTGGAAATGAATGAATAGCCAAGAACAGAGACCTGGCTAAGGAGATATAGATCACTTTCTGACTCAGGCAGGCATAAACCCCTGGGACATCAGCTCATTGGGGGGAACTGGGTCACAACCCCAGCCCCACTGGGGTTACCAATGACTGGGTGTGACAGAGGTGCAAGGTGGGGAAGGAGGCATCAACCTTCACAAACTAATTCATTTGTTGGGTTTATACTTCTGACCTCACAGAGCACTGAAGCCAGTCATACCTAAGCTACCAGCAGACCCCTGCTATCTAGTTGCCAGAGACCTTTTGAACTCCCTCATCTGAGACCAGTGCTGGCTGGGACAACTGACTTGGACCTCTTGAACTGGGCCTATGACCCAAGGACTATCCAAAGTGCTACCCTGGGTGTGTGGTTGTGGGAAGATGTGATTTTCATTTTCTAATTGTTGTCTGTGGGGGGCAGAGTGACTTAATTGCTGGTATTTCTCCACAACTGAGACTTCAACCCAAAGTAACTAATTTACTAGGGTAGAACAGAGACAAGCTGAAAACAAGACAGAGCAATTTAGCCCCACCAAACAAAGGAGGCCCCCAGTT
>CAUYQV010006497.1:0-15360 GCA_963574575.1 Galagoides demidoff
TATAGAACCTTGTTTTACGTTCTTCTGTCTAAAGGCATTTTGTTTATTTATTTATTTATTTATTTATTTTTGAGACGGAGCCTCAAGCTGTCCCCCTGGGTAGAGTGCCATGGCATCACAGCTCACAGCAACCTCCAACTCCTGGCCTCAAGCAAGTCTCCTGCCTCAGCCTCCCAAGTAGCTGGGACCACAGGCACCCGCCACAACGCCCGGCCATTTTTTGGTTGCAGCCATCATTGTTGTTTGGCAGGCCCGGGCTGGGGATTTGAACCCGCCACCTTAGGTGTATGTGGCTGGTGCCTTAGCCAATTGAGCCACAGGCGCCCAGTCCTTCTCTTTTATTTAGAAGAGTCAAAAAGCCTACAACAGCTCTCCTTTACAAACCAAGCAAATTCCCATCTACATGGCATTTCAGCCCCCCGTGGTCCTGCTGACAGCAATTTCTTACCTAATCTTTTGCATTATTTTAAGTCAGTGTATGCTTCCTCGGAGATGAATATCATCTATTCCACAATTAAGCAAGCTTTGTGCTTCCTGTCTTCTTATCCTTTGTTTTTACTTTCTTTGAGCAAGGTACTCAAGGCTTAGCACAGTGTTCTACATGTTGACGTTTTTTAAATAAATTTTGCTTATGAAAGTTGACTTAAGAGGATGTTACTTATGTTTTTTCTTGCCTTACTTTGTCTTTATACAGAAAAGAAATTTTCAGAAATATTGGGAGGAACATTTGGAACTATTTTTTGACCATTTTCTCATTCATTGATTCATCCATTTACTCATTCATCATAGAGCTTTCATTTGTGTTTACAATTATGTGGTATAATTTTATAAGCAACTAAATAGCTCTCAGTATGACAAGCATAATAATCAAGTTATATGCAATTATGGTTCTATAATGAGTTTTGGATATTCTGGATTGAAAAAGAAAAGAGGTCACACATGGTGGTTCATTCTTGTAATACTAGCACTCTAGGAGGACAGGGTGGGTTGATTGCTTTAGCTCAGGAGTTCAAGACCAGCCTGAGCAAGAGTGAGACTCCATCACTACTAAAAATAGAAAAAATTAGCCAGCCTTCATGGCAGGTGCTTGTAGTCCCAGTTACTCAGGAGGCTGAGGCAAGAGGAGCTCTTGAGCCCAAGAGTTTGAGGTTGCTGTGAGCCAAAAGAAAAAAAAGAACTTTCTGGAAGGGATTAATAAGGGAGGACATTACAGGGAAAAAGAGACATCAATCAACACTATACTTGTGGTAACTAAAAACAAATGGAAAATAGTGGCACAAAATTTATTTTTTCTTCATATAATGTCCATTTTTAAGAACCTTTCTTACTTTGAAAACTCTTGGATTAAGAATGGGAAATTAGCTGGGCTTAGTAGCTCATGCCTATAATGCCAGCACTTTGGCAGGCTGAGGCGGGTGGATTGTTTGAGCTCACAAGTTCAAGACCAGCCTGAGCAAGAGTGAGAGTCTTATCTCTACTAAAAATAGAATTACTACCTGGGCAATGTGGCGGGTGCATGTCGTCCCAGCTACTTGGGAGGCTAAGGCAAGAACAGCTCTTGAGCCCAGGTGTTTGAGGTTGCTGTGTGGTATGACATCATGGCACTCTACCCAGGGTGACAGAGTGAGACTCTGTCTCAAAAAAAAAGGGGGGGGGGAAATTATTTTCTGTGTTGCACTTTCAAGCCCTTTGATAAATAAAATGGAGATATGAAAAAATTTCATCCATTACTACCAATATGCTTGAGTAACTAATGAGGTACTGGATTGTATATATTATAGGTCTGGTCATGATAACATTCAATATGGGTTATAGTTTGAGGATATCTAATAGTTCCAGGACTGAGACTGATGTGTGTCTCTGGTTACTGGGCTCAGATAACACCAAAACTTAATCATTGCAAACTGCAAAATGGGAAAGGATTAAAATATTTGAGCAATGGAAGGCAAAAGGAGGTGAAGAGAAGACAGAAAAACATTTGGGAAGGCCTACTGCTGAGTTTTGGATAGAACAGGAAATTAGGACTTCTTAGATCTAGAAAGGAAAAAAAAGTGTCTCATTGGGCGTCTAGTTACTTCTTCTTGTCCCTGGGCCTGAGAAATTCAGTCTAGTTTATATCTCAGGCACATAACAACTAAATAAATGTTTGTATCTTAAAGGTGTCTGATTTTTAAATCAAGTAACGTATGTAAGAAAAAAAATTCTTTTGGTCCTCTAAGGGGCAAAACTTATTATTGAAAAAATACCGTGAGATTAAGCCCAACTAGTGTATTTCATATAGGGTAGGTAAAACATTGTCTGCCATGTTGAATGTGGTATGTGTAGCCTTCCCTAAAACCCAAATACCATGCCAGCTTCTACTTTTGGCTTCTGGCTCTTTCCAGCAGAAGGGTTTCAGCCAAACGCGTGCTCCCTCTTGTGGCTAATCAGGAAATAACATGCCATTATGCAAAGAAAAATACAGGAGGTTTGGGGTTTGTTTTGATTTTTCATGACCCATTAATTTACAAAAAAGGGAAGAATATCTAATTTTAGTTGAAAAAACACATTTATGATATTAGAATATTTCTAGGAATTTGTGCTGTGAATAAAAATGCACCCAAATGGTGGAAGTTGTACTTTATTGGTGTGAAAAAATTGACCTAGGTTTAAATTTTCTTAATGATTTAGGCAAGTAGTTTCTATGTGGTGTGAGTTACACAAAATGTATTCGTGATATAAAAAGTGACTGAGATAAGTGCAATCCAATTTAACAATTTAGTATTTCATATTCTAAACTATGTATTTCAAGTGATATATGCGCATGAGCTACTTTCTAACTATCAGCATCCTGTCAATCATGAAGTCATTTCTATTGCATTTTGGAAATGTGCTTTGCATTAAGTTATTAGAAACCTTGGCACAGGAACTGCAATTTGAGAAAGTATTCTGTTGTCTTAAAAGCCCATGCCTACCAGGAAATTTATTTTCTGATTTGTTTCAGTGGGGCAGGAACTTTCTTTCAATCTTCTCTCTCTGCAGAACTATCTCTTTACCATTTGCAGATGTTTGTAAAAAGGTTTTGTTAACAGCAAAATATGGAAGAGGCAAAAGCATAAAAAGAGGGAAAAGAGCAAAAATTATATTCCTGTTTCTACATGATTATAGTGAACAGCATTTTCTATGTATCTATTATATGTACAATCCTGAACAAAGAGACGATAATAAGCCTTAAAGAACTCGTAATTCATTCCTTCATTCATTTGTCAACTATTTATTTAATGTCTGCTGAGCACCAATAACTATTCAGAGGGCTGGTCTACAATGGCCAAGGAGACAGTCCGTGCTTCATGAAGTGTATGTTCTACTTGGCCGTAGAGGGGAGATGCCAACTGACCAGAAATGGCATACTCATATGGGAAAAATATTTGTTGTGTTCCTCTGGTTTTTACAAGAACAAGCAAATGGTCAAAATCAAGGAAAATACTGTTTTTTATGTATATAATAATGAGTCAGACAAGAACTGAGGTTTGCTTCCTTGGGAATTTGAAAACAGAATCTTGTAAGAAATCTGAAATTAAAAAACAAAAGGAAATCTGAAAGACGGATTTTATGCTAAGATTGTTGTGGTTGAAGGTCATCGGAGCCTAGGTGGATTCTCCTGGGAACAGTATTGCTATTTATGATAACAGACTCGCAGCCAGGGTGCTAGGGTTTGGCTTCTCCCTCTGACTAGCAGTGTGGCTTTGGGCGAGTCACTTAGCCTCTTATAATTCAATTTGCTTTCCGAAAAGTGGTGATTAAAAATAGTACCTACCTCTTGGTGGTGGTGCTTGGCTGAGTGAATTAATACGTGAAAGGTGCGTAGAACACAGCCTAGCATAAAGTACGCAACACTGATATTTGCTATTGTTATTAACACTCAAACCTGAGCAATAATGAGCTTTAACAGAGCTTGCCCCATGATTCTAGTTTGGTACCCCTGACATAAAAGGATTGGAAAGTTATCATAATTGCTTGTGAGACAGAAGGAAGATGACAGTGGGTTTGTTCTTTTCTCTCTGAACTTTATGTTGTGTTTTTGTCCTGAATTAATCAAATTTTGCCCATACCTCTCAGTGGTTACTCAAGCTACATGAGGGCTGCTGGTTGGTTGTGACTAGGTGGGGCTCTAGCGTAAACAGCCCTAGGCTTATCTCCCTGGTTTTTCATTGTGGGACTCAGGCCAGAGGAGCTGCTGCTGTCCGGGGCATGGCTGTCTCATGGCAGAGAGTGGAAGCTTAAGAGGGGGAGCCAAACCAGTCACACAATTTACAGTTTCTGCTAGGACATGCCATTTGTCATGTTTATCCCAAGCTAGTCACATGGCCACATTCTAAGTCAGGGGGGTGGGGAAGGATGTTCCACTTGTTGGGAGGTCATGGGAAGGTCCAGAAGAGAATGAATACTTGCCCTCATGTCTCATATAAATAGTCACTGACACAAATACCTACAGATATTATTGATATGAAAGTAGCCTCACATAACTGTCACTCCTGCGGAAAGATAGTCCACTGAAATGAAAATTTAACTACTATAAAACATCTGCATGTTATATTTAGCATTTAACATTGTAATAATAATGATTTTGTTGCCTATTGGGAGATGGTATTGATACTTTCCTCTTTATTTTAATAATTTTACTCTAGATTGAAAATCAGCAGCTCTGGGCATCCACTGTGCAAACCTTAGTTACATCTTCTATAAAATACTTAGAGTGTCTGTCTTGTCTACATTATTAACTGGTGAGAATAATAATAATACCTACAGGGTGCTAACTATGTGCTAGGTACAGTCCTGAAGCTTTTTACATGTGTTAACGTATTTGATTTTCACAACTCTGTGCGGTAGTTTCTGTTATTACCCCTGATTTACAGAGGACGAAAATGAGACATGGAGAGACTGAAGTATAATATCTTGTCCAAGGTCACATGGCTGGAAACGTTAAGAATCTGAGATTTACAGCCAGGCAATCTAGCTCAGAGCTGGTGTGGACACTCATTCTGTCATACAAGAAAAAAGAGTATGCCAAAATGCTTTGTAAACTTTAATAAAGAAATACAAGATAAAGATCCAATTCTTCTTCATTCTTCTTTAAAATAAACAGTGTAGGAGCTAATTATTTGAAAGCGTTAGTAAAAACCATAGTTTAAGTGTTTGCCACCACTCTGTCTCAATCATGATCTAATTTCCTTGTCCTTGAGAGGGAGAAAGGCCATAAAGAGACTCCATGCAAGGGGCAGGCTTGGTGGTGTCATCTGTGTGGAGTTTTGTTTTTTTGCTTTTATAGAAAAGATGAGATCTTGTTATAAGATTGTCCAGGCTGACTTGGAACTCCTGTGCTCCAGAGATCCTCCTGCCTCAGCCTCCTAAGTAGCTGGACTTAGGGGATCCCACCAGCATGTCTGGCTTGGCTTATTTTATGCATCATCATGTGGAATTAAACAGAGTAGACATCAGTTTTGTTCATCAGAGCTTCTTGTGGAATGTGGTAGAACTTGAGATGGGCTTCTAGGGTGAGCCAACAGAAACTTTCTCCTCGAGGTCTGGGTCATCACTGGAGTGAGTCCAATTCCTATGTCCATATTTTCTTTATTGGTAAGGGACACACCTCTTGGACTCCTTTCTATGTTGACTTTTTTTTTTTTAAGTGAAGTGAATAGTTTACAGAGGATAGGTAGGAAACAGAAGATAGATAGGAAAGCTTCCAGTACAAAGGAACGGGTCCCAGAGTGTTGCCCCAGTGTTGATTTTCTAAGATCTGCAGATCTATCCGGGTTTTACTAGGAGTGATTAAGACATTTGTGACTCAAGCTGATAACATTTGGGAGTTAGGTTTCTGGGTAACACGCTGACGGTCACAGACAGTAACTAGTGGATTCTGTGCCTCTGGTGATGGTACAGATATCCTCCTTTCCTGAAAACCTCTGTGTCTTATTTCACAGTCAGTAGGTTTTTATCTGTTATCTGCATGGATCCATCTTTTTTTAATGGTCTATTCTAAAGTTCTTTAGTGAAACTGGATTTTGTGGGCAGCAAAGGTGCCAGGGGGAGGGAGAGGAGGTGGAAGGGGTGGTGGGGTGGAGGTGGAGGCAGAGGAAGATGGCTGGCTGGGTGTGGCAGTGTGGGAGAAAGCACAGCTCCAGCTCTGGATTTTCCATGGGTGGTTAGAGCATGGGCAGGCCCTCTTGTAAATTTACTATTCATGTGACATGTTTGACCACAGCATGGGCAAACTCTTTCTGAGATGGCCTTCAGTGCTTCCTGGAGCTTGCATAATTCACTTTCCAAAATGCAAATCTGTTGTTTTAGACCATGAAGTTTTCAGTGGCAGATACAAGTTGGAAAGATGATGTTTTTCAATACTTCCAACCTCTGGGCTGTGCAGTTCTGGCACCAGCTATATATAGACTATATTTGTCCAAAGTTTTATTGTATCTTTGATGTTGGGAAAGTTGAAGTTCTAGGATAATTTTAGCCAGCTTCTGCTATGGGATATATCTGGTGAAGAAATAACAGCTTATTCTAAGAGCCTGGGGATTAGATGGAGTTTGAACAGTGTCCTCTCCATGCCATAAAGAAAAATTCAAAATTAAATTCTTTTCCTCCTGGGACCAATCATAGACATTGTCTTTCCAGGATTGGCTCTCCTGGTAGCATAGTTGTATAGGCTAGCTTGAGATTGGCTGAGATAACATAATGCTCCAGCCAATCAGAGCTGAGACACTTCTCTCTGTGTGTTGGGGTGGGGGTTGAAAGCAAGTAATAGTAGTCACTGTGCATAGTACACTGACCCTATGATTTAAGCATGGTCCAATGGGTTGCAGAGCTTGCAATGGGTTGCAGAGCTTAAGATATCAAATTATCTGGGGTTTTATCTCAGCTCTGCCATTGAGTGGCCTTAAACAAATTATTTAAGCCAATTTAAATTCATTTGCCCACATTAGAGCTGATATGGGAATTCACTGAGATATTATATGTACAGCTCTTGGCACCATGTTTAGCACACGGTAAGAGCTCAATAAATGCTAGTCATAAAGATGATAATGATGATGTGACCATTTTGTGCTAAATTACAAAATGATGAGTGGATAAAAAATGTAAGATACATGCATACATGTGTGCACACACACCATGGAGTATTACTCAGCCATGAAAAGGAAAGAAGTCATGTCTTTTGCAGAAACTTGGATGGAACTGGAGACCATTACTCTAAGTGAAGTGTCTTAGGAATGGAAAAACAAATATCAAATTTACTCTCCAATAAATGGGAGCTACGTGATGGACACACATGGGCACAGAGGATGTAAAGAACAATTGAAACAAAGAAGGAGCTGAGGGATAAAAGTCTACCCACAAGGTATAATTATTTTGGTGATGGCTACACTGAAAGCCTGACTTCTGCATTACATAACAATTTATCCATTCAACAGAAACACTTGTACCTCCTAAGTCTATTGAAAAGAAAAAGAAATTAAGTCATGTTATCTATAATCAAAGGACTTATATCCAGTAGGAAAGGTACAGTGTGACTATATAGGAACAATACTCTGGAATGAATTCAGTATTGAAGTAGACTTACACTGGAATACTCAGGACCAAATAAGCTTGTTCAGTCTGGGAGGCTTAATAAGGGTAGAGATGCCTGAGCTGGGCCTGGAAAAATGAAATATGTAGTTTGTAATATGTAAAGAGAATGGCATTCTGCTTTGAGTTAAGTTTGTACAAATGCACTGTGATAGGAAACAGTAAGACGGGGCATTTACGGAGCTACAATTAAGCGTTTAAACCCTGAGGTTGGTGTGCAGCAGAGAACTCTGGTGTAGGATATGACATTTAGGCAATGAGGGAACACTTGAAGAGCTTTGAGGGGAAAAGAGAGGTTAAGGTTCATGTTTTAGAATGATTATGCTGGTGACTGTGGAGCTACTGAAATGCCCTAGGACAGGGACACAGGGAATACTCAGCAAGGTGGTGGCCTCGGGGAGGACAGAGTGATAGAGCATAAGACCCAGTCACAGATAAGCGGGTAGGAAGAGGGAGGAATCAAGGGTGATCCCCGAATCTCCAGCTTTAATGTCTGGGGTTCAGGATGGCAGTGCCATTCATTGAGAGAGAGTATTCAGACTGGGGAGGCTGGGTGGGGAATCAGATAATGTGAGTTTAATTTGTCACTTGTTTCATTTGAGATGCCTGCGGGGCTCTGGAAGATGAGAGTGAGGGTGGCATTTCAGACAGAAGTTGGTGAGTCATCACTCGTTGCTTATGGTATGGGAAGCTGATTGCTGCATCAATACCACGAGAGGACTGTGAGAGATTGTATCTTGTCCCAGGTCAGAACCAATATTGGAGGAGTAGATGGAGGGGGGGAACTCTGAGAGGTAATAAGCCTAAGGAAAGTGAAATCGTGGCATTAGATGGAGTGAAATGTCTCAAGGAGGGAATGCTCAACCTGTTATTTCCCTTGAAGATGTGTCAGGTGCAGAAAAGACCTTATCAGCAGCATCATCATCAACTTACTATTATCTGGTATCTCTAAGTTCACTCGCTTCTGGAGCTGTGAGCAGTGCCTGTGATAGCTGTCTAAAAATACTTGCTGGTTGACAATAGAGGGAGACAGTGTGAGTAAGTGGGCATCGGTGTCTCAGGACATGGTTTTGAACCATAGCACTAATATTTACCTGCTCTGTATCCTGGGGCACATTTCTTCATAGCTCCATAAACTTCAGTTCCTCCTCTGCAAAACGGCGAAAATAATATTCATACTCCATAGGGATGTTGTAAGGATTAAATGAAATATTACAGAAAAAAGCTCTTAGCTTAGTGCTTGTTTAGGGCAAGCGCTCAGTCAAAATCCAATAGCTTTTATTATTATGCATAAAGAACACACAGAAGGGTGGAGCTATTGGTCCACCTTTCTCTGGAATGTGTACTTTGCATTGTTCTTCTGGGAGTAGTGATGGATTATGCTGAGTAATTCACAGTTGTTCACCTAGTTCCCCCCTGCATGAGTACAAGTATTAGGAAGATGTTCGGCCAGCCTTCAAAGGGCAGGCTGGGTCTAGGAGTTGGTTTGTCTTTATGTGAAGTGTTTATCTGAACACAACCTGAACTACGTTTACACCAAGCTATGACAAATACAACTAAATTTAAACAGTCTGCCCTGTGCAACTGAATTAGTCGGGGTTTTCCGGGGAAACAACCAGTAAAGTGTGTGTGTGTGTGTGTATGTGTGTGTGTGTGTATTACATACAGTAGAACCTTCATAGTTGATCACCTCCCTACATTGAGCACCTCCTTAAGTTGACCTAATTTTCATAGACCAAACAAGTACCACATGTATGTATCAGGACCATAGGCCTGGATCCTTATGTTGACCACTTATGTGTGTTGATCAGTTTGTTATAGTTGTGTGGGTAGTCAATTTATACAGGTTTTACTGTGGGTTATATTATACAGGGTGGCCACAAAGTTTGTGTGCAATTTAAAATAGTTGTCTATTTGAAATAGAACTTTGAACTTTGTGGCCACTCTATATATATACACACATACACATATATTAATACATATGTGTATGTGTGTATATATATATATATAAATACATATGTGTGTATATATATATATATATCTCCATATATACACACATATATATGAAAGGAGATTTATTAATGGAATTGACAATTACAGACTCTGAGATGTCCCATGATAGGTCATCTGTAAGATGGAGAACCCAGGAAAGCCAGTGGTTGTGTAATTCTGTCAGTCTGAGGACCAAGGCCTGAGAACTGGGGGAGCCAATAGTATGAGTCCCAGAATCCAAAGGTCCCAGAATAAGAAGCTCTGATGTCCAAGGTCAGGAGAAGAGGGATGTCCCTGCTCAAGGAGAAAGAGTGAATTCATTTTTGCCTTTTTTGTTGTATTCAGACCCTCAACAAATTGTGTGACTCTGGCCCACGTTGGTGAGATCCTTCTTTTCTAGTTCAAATGCTAATCTTTTCTGGAAACACCCTCACAGACAGACCGAGAAATAATGTTTTACCAGCTATCCGGGCATCACTTAGCTCACTCAAATAGACACGTAAAATTAACCTTGGCAGCAACTTTTGTCAAATGCTTGTCTGAAATACAAAGCAAAAATATCTCCTATCATGGATCCTCCTTTAATACGATGAAATTTCCAAGAACGAGACCTATCTGCTTGTAGAAATGAAAGTGAATAGTTAGCAAATTCCCAATAGTTGTCTTATGTATGTAAAAACAAGGTGAAAAAAATGGAGGATGACAGTAATCTATAAGAATAAATTAGCTAATGTGTAGAAATATTCCTTTGCATGTTAACAGGAGATAAGAATTGATTTCAGGGCATTTTAATGATCATTTGCTGCCTTTCTCCGTGGTTTTCACGTTCCCTGTGCCTACTGTGTCTATGCTTTACTGAAACTGGGTGGGGGAAAAAGAGCAGAGGAATTAAGGCCTGAGTTCTTGTTTACCATGGAGGAGGCTTTCAGAGCGTTTTGGGAAAGTCCTGAGAGGGAGGGGAAAGAGTAATCAGAAAGTTTTGGAGCATAGAGTATCCTACCAAGAAATTAACAAATGAATACCTTTTTCTTCAACCAGGAAACAGAAATCAGCGGTTAAAGTTTTCTACTGTTCCTACTGTCCTTCATGTGGTTAGATGCAGATTCCAGCCCTGCCAACAACTAGTGAACTTCAGACCTCTAGGCTTTGTTCTCCTCATCAGTAAAAGGAAGAAATTAAATCCTCTTCAAAATTTCTGATGGTTTGCATATCATATTCTCTTTTCTCCATGTCTTTTCATTAATAGAATAGTAGAATTTGCAAAGAATGTCTTGTCTAATACTACATTGCCTATTGTGAGGAATCTCTGACAATTTGAAGCTTTAAACCTGCCAGGAACAGAAAGCCCAGAGAATTAGCCTGGCCTATTGCTAAGCATCTCACTTCATTAGAAATTCTTTCTTATGTTTAGTAGATGTGTTATGACATTTGATTATTTATCTTTTCATTTGTGCATGAAATGAAATTCCATTCATTTAAAGTCAATTAAGAATTTATTTAAGTCTACAAAAGATTTTAAGTTAGCTTGTAATGCTGGGGCACAGTATAAAATACAGCTAAGCATAAAAAAGACAGAAATCAATGAAAACGAACAGAGAAATAGATCATGCTGAGCCTCTAATGGGACATAATTATCACAGTTTAGAAATCAGGGTAGCCAGGGGTTCTCTGGTAGATCAGGCAAAAAGTGAATGAAACAGATTGTGCTTCTCACTGGCTTTTGTAAGATGAGACGCATTATGATTTTAAGCACTAAATTTAAAGAGAAATGAATTCATGGGGTCTTTATATCAAGAATATCAAGTATCACATTAGACAGTGTCTTTGGCATAGTGTGTAAACATTGTTTTTTAGGAGGTTAATACTTGTATTGTTTCTCTGAAAATGTTGGAAGCATTATGAGTATATTCTTTTTTTTTTTTTTTTTTTCTGAGACAGAGTCTCAGTATGTTGCCCTCAGTCGAGTGCTATGGCATCACAGCTTATAGCAACCTCAAACTCGGGCTTAAGAGATTCTCTTGCCTCTGCCTCCCAAGTAGCTGGGACTGCAGGGGCCTGTTACAATGTCTGGCTATTTTTTGGTTGCAGTTGTCATTGTTGTTTAGCTGGCCCGGACTGGGTTTCAACCTGCCAGCCTCAGTGTATGTGGTTGGCACTGTAACCATTGTGCTAAGGGTATTGAGCCTGAGTATATTCTTATTAATATTTTAAAGGCATATTAAATGTTTATACCTTCTGTACAGTTCATTTGGAAGCAGAAGAAGTAAACCACTCACAAATCTGCCTATCTCGCACAGTTATTTTCACATTGGCAAATTTAATCATCTTTGCTCATATGCAATTATGGTTTCCACAAGGAACCCCAGCTGGATTCCTTTAGCAGTAAAGGACTCCAGGACATGGGAGCTGCCTGATGTAGCCTCATGTGTGTGATCTGATAGTCTCTTAAGTGTGTATCCCACTTCTTTTACTTAATACATTATATATATTTTTCTTATTGCTAGATAATTCTTACTATTATATAATTTTTACAATTAGCTCTTAATTTTCAGGTTTACTATAATTTACCAGGCATTTAATCCTATAAAGTGCTGCAGTGAACATCTTTAGGCAAACTGCCTTTCCTCTTCTGAGTGATGAACTATGCAATTTGTTTTCCATACAAATGCTTTTATTGAATTTCATGTTGAAAATGGGTCCGTGTTAATGATATTGTAAGAACCAGTTCTTTGGAATGTATTGGTGTATTTACTATTAAGAAAGTTAATGGTAACAATATATTTTCTGTTTTCTTTACAAAGACATATGTGAGAAATTTCTCCCATTTTAATATCCGAAATACAGTCATGTATTGCTTAACCACAGGGAAATATTCTCAGAATGGAATTAGGGAGTTTCCCCGTCGTGTGGGCATCACAGAGTGTACGTACAACCTACTCCACACCTGGGCTATATGGTCCAGACCAGTTATTTTCAGCCAGAGTGCTGTGGCCTGTTGGTGTGCCATGAACATTTTTAAAGCTCCTTAATTAAATTATTTTCAGAAGTTCAAAGCACAGTAAGCATAGTCTTTTTTTTTTTTAACTCTGTTTTTTGATCAGCATAATTTAAGTGTGCCAGGGAAGTTTAACTGTATGTTCAAGTGTGCCATGAGACAAAAAAGTTTGAAAAATACTGGTTTAGACTGTTGTTCCTAGGCTAGAGACCTGTATGTGTCACTATACTGTAGGCAGTCGTGACAGTGTAAGCATGTGTGTATCTAAACATATCTGAACACAGAAAAGGGATAGCAACATACAGGATGACAGATAAAAACGTGGTACACCCATGTCGAGCACTTGCCATGAATGGAGCTTCCAGGACTGGAAGTGCCTCTGGGTGAGTGAGAAGATGGGTGCAGAGGCCTCGGGGATGACTGTCTACCACAGTGGACTTTAAAAACACCGAACACTTAGATTACTCTAAATTTGTTAAAAAATATTTTTCTGTCTCCAGTAATAAATCCACCTTAGCATACTATAACTTATTACCTTATAAAATAAAATCTTATTTTTTTAAATGGTTTTTGACTCTTGTAATAGCCCTTAGCTTAAAATGCAAACACATTGTACAGCTTCACAAAAATATATATTTTTATATGCTTATCTATAAGCGACTTCTATTTAAAACTGTTTTTTTACTTTATTAACTCTTTGTTAAAAACTGAGACACAAACACACACATTAGCTTCAGGCTACACGGGGCCAGGATCGTGGCTATCGGTGCCCTCCACCTCCACCTCTAGTTTCACAGGTGGACTGTCAGCACCTGGGATGATGGTGGCTTCTTCTGGATACCTCTTGAAGAACCTGCCTGAGGCTGTTTTACAGTTAACTTTTTTTTTTTTTAATAAGTAGGAGTACACTCTAAAATAGTGATTCAATGTGTAGTATAGTATAGTGTCGCTTCTCAGCCTTTTGGCTAAGATCAAGTGTGCAATGATGATGTAGTAATATGTAAACCAGCCTCATAGTCCTAGTTATCATTATCAAGCATTATATACTGTACATAATTCTATGTGCCATACTTTTTCCTGAACTGGCAGCATAGTATACCACACCGGTACTACCACAAACATGTGAGTGATGTCTTGTACGACAACTTGAGGATGGCTATGGGGCCACTAGGTGATGGGATTTTCTCAGCTCTATTATGAACTTATGGAACCACTGTCCTATATGTGGCCTGTTGTTGACCAAAGCATCCTTATATGAAGATGACTGTAGGGGCTGTGTGTGCATGTGCATATGTGCGTGTGGGTTTTGAGAAATAGTTTGTTAATGTTTTCTTTGTAGAATCAGGTAACTCAGTGTGTTTGCGTCTTTATCGGGAGCTGCTAGAAAGATACAGAATCAAACCTGCGGCCCATGTGTTGGGGACACGGCCTGGCGTCTGCAGAGACCTATGTAAAGCGTCCCACCTCATTCTTAGAGCCGTCCTTCCCTTTACCTGTCGTCTCATTTTCTTCACTTACTTTAAATTTTATTTCATTCTAAGGCATTTTCTAATTTATGCAGGCCCTCCAGCCTTTCTGGAACAGGGTAGGGATATAACTAAATAAATCCATATAAATATTTGGTTTATTTCCTTAGGGTGAATTTTGAAAAGTAGATGCACTGGGCCTCATGTCACATTATATCTTAACACAGTGAAAGATTTTCTGTTGGAAACTGAGATAATACAATCTGAGTATGTTAATTCCTAGTGATTTATTGCAGATATAATACCAAGTGAGGCACTGGAGTCCTGAGAGGGACAGACGTGAGTTATTTCTTAGAGTGTTTCTCTACAGTATCGGATGCTGCAAGTGTTACTGTAATGTGAAATTGTACAGATAATGTCCAATTAAATTAGCTGACACAATATTGAATATTATAGTTCTGTATGTTAATTAAAGAGGTACCTATCTTCTTTAGATGCCAGATACACAAAGCATAGAACTGGCATTCTGTTCTGAACCTTTAGGAACTACCTTTATTGAGGGTTGGCTTATTTCCTTACGGGGTTAGACTATGGGGGTCTTGGGAATAAGAATAATATTTTTTTCAAAAATGTGGTAAAAATTTGAACAGATATGTGGTTCAGGCTTGTGATTTCTGTGCTCTATAAAACGGAAGAGATAAGTCAATTTTTGCCTGTAAGGGTTCCTGATTATGTTGCCGTGAAGTACGAAGTAACCTCAGCTTGACCTTCTAGACCAATAGCGATCTGTATAGACCCCAGGACCTGGGAGCTATCAGGTGTATCCTCAAATAGCATTTTTAGTAAGCTATCTTGTTTTGTTTTGTTTTGTTTTGTTTTTGAGACAGAGCCTCAAGCTATCCCCCTGGGTAGAGTGCCATGGCATCACAGCTCATAGCAACCTCCAACTCCTGGGCTCAAGCGAGTCTCCTGCCTCTGCCTCCCAAGTAGCTGGGACCACAGGCGCCCGCCACAATGCCTGGCCTTTTTTTGGTTGCAGCCATCATTGTTGTTTGGCGGGCCCGGGCTGGGGATTCGAACCTGCCACCTTAGGTGTACGTGGCTGGTGCCTTAGCTGATTGAGCCACAGGCGTCGAGCCATGCTTTTCCATTCTTATGATGCTTTACTAAGAATAATGTGTTCCACTTCCATCCATGTTAATACAAAGGCTGTAAAGTCTCCATTTTTTTAAATGGCTGAATAGTATTCTATGGTATACATATACCACAGCTTGTTAATTCATCCCTGGGTTGTTAGGCATT
>CAUYQV010006499.1:0-46189 GCA_963574575.1 Galagoides demidoff
CCCAAACCAGGAAAAGACCCAACCAGAAAAGAAACTTATAAACCAGTATCACTGATGAATATTGATGCAAAACTATCAACAAAATCCTAACGAAAAGAATTCAGCAACACATCAAACAAATTATACACCACAACCAAGTAGGTTTTATCCCAGGGTCCCAAGACTGGTTCAACCTATGTAAATCTATAATTATAATTCATCACATAAACAAATTAGAAAACAAAGACCATATGATTCTCTCAATTGATGCAGAAAAAGCTTTTGATAATATACAACATCCTTTCATGATCAGAACACTTAAGAAAATTGATAGAAGGGACAATTCTTAAACTGATAGAGGCCATCTACAGCAAACCTACAGCCAATATCACATTGAATGGAGTTAAATTGAAATCATTTCCACTCACATCAGGAACCAGGTAAGGTTGTCCATTGTCTCCACTGCTTTTTAACATTGTAATGGAAGTTTTAGTCATTGCAATTAGGGAAGAAAAGGTGATCAAGGGTATCCATATAGGGTCAGAAGAGATCTAACTTTCACTCTTCACAGATGATATGATTGTATATCTGGAAAACACCAGGGATTCGACTACAAAATTCTTAAAAGTGACCAGGGAATATAGCAGTGTCTCAGGCTACAAAATCAACAGTCATAAATCAGTAGCCTTTAAATATACCAACAATAGTCAAGCTAAGAAAGCAGTCAAGGACTGACTCTATTCCATTCACAGTAGTGCCAAATATGAAATATTTGGGGGTTTACCTCACAAAGGATGTGAAAGTTCTCTATAAGCAGAACTATGAAACTCTAAGAAAGAGAAATAGCTGAAGATGTTAACAAATGGAAAAACATACCATGCTCATGGCTGGGAAGAATCAACATTGTTAAAATATCCATACTACCCAAACCAAACCAATATACAATTTTAATGTGATCCCTATCAAAGCTCCACTGCCATACTTTAAAGATCTCAAAAAATAATACTTCATTTTATATGGAATCAGAAAAAATCTCAAATAGCCAAGTAATTACTCATAAATAGAAACAAAACAGGAGGAATCATGCTACCAGACTTCAGACTATACTATAAATTGATAGTGATCAAAACAGCATGATACTGGCAAAAAAAACAGAGAGGTACATGTATGGAACAGAATAGAGAGCCAAGAGATGAATCCAGCTACCTACCATTACCTGATTTTTGACAAGCCAATCAAAAACATTGAGTGGGGAAAAGATTCCCTATTTAACAAATGGTGCTGGGCTAACTGGCTGGCAACCTGTAGAAGACTGAAACTGGACCCACACCTTTCACCATTAACTAAGATAGACTCTCACTAGATTAAAGATTTAAACTTAAGACATGAAACTATAAAAATACTAGAAGAAAGTGTAGGGGAAACAATTGAAGAAGTCAGCCTGGGCAAATATTTTATGAGGAGGACCCCTCGGGCAATTAAAGCAATATCAAAAATATACTACTGGGACCTGATCAAACTAAAAAACTTCTACACAGCAAAGAACACAATAAGTAAAGCAAGCAGACAGCCCTCAGAATGGGAGAAGATATTTGCAGGTTATGTCTCTGACAAAGGTTTAATAACCAAAATCCACAGAGAACTCAAACGTATTAGCAAGAAAAGAACAAGTGATCCCATCTCAGGGTGGGCCAGGGACTTGAAGAGAAACTTCTCTGAAGAAGACAGGCACATGGCCTACCGACATATGAAAAAATGGTCATCATCCTTAATCATCAGAGAAATGCAAATCAAAACTACTTTAAGATATCATCTAACTCCAGTAAGATTATCCCACATCACAAAATCCCAAAACCAGAGATGCTGGCATTCCCACTGCTGGTGGGAATGCAAACTAATATGTTCCTTTTGGAAAGACATCTGGAGAACACTTAGAGAACTAAAAATAGACCTGTCATTTGATCCTACAATTCTTCCACTAGGTATATATGGAGAAGACCAAAAATCACACTACAACAAAAATATTTGTACCAGAAAGTTTATTGCACCCCAATTCATAATTGCTATGTCATGGAAGAAGCCCAAGCACCCATCAACCTACAAATGGATCAATAAATTGTGGCACATGTACCCTATGGAATATTATGCAGCCTTAAAGAAAGATGGAGACTTTACCTCCTTCATGGTTACACGGATGTAGCTGGAACATATTCTTCTTAGCAAAGTATGTCAAGATTGGAAGCAAAAGTATCCAATGTACTCAGCCCTACTGTGAAACTAATCTATAGCTTTCATATGAACACTATAACCCAATTATAGCCCAAGAATATGGGGAAAGGGGAGAGGGAGGGGAGGGGAGGGGAGGGGGGAGGATAAGTGGAGGGAGGGTGTTTCGTGAGACCCCACCAAAGGTTCATCTTACAAGGGAACATGTGAATCTTTCTAAATGTAGAATATAAATGTCTTAACACAATAACTAAGAGGATGCCATGAAGGCTATGTTAACCAGTTTGATGAAAGTATTTCAAATTGTATATAAAATCAGCACACTGTACCCCATGACTGCATTAATGTACACAGCTATGATTTAATTTAAAAAAAAAAAAGAAACTAAATTTTTTTCTATCAAATAAGAAAGAACAGCATAAACAAATGCATGCCCACATGTGTGTTCATGCACATACACATTCTTCACCTGATCTGTGCACCAGTACCACAGAGCTGTAATGGGTGCTCCGAATATCATTCCTGGCCATGGAACATCTGCTGTGGTAGGATCTCGGAATAAGTGGAAGGAGTCTGCCCGAGGAGTATAGCAGCTGGCGTCGATTGTCAGGTTGTCCCCCTCAACTATGTACGGGATGGCATTCATGTACTTCTCTGTAAAACTCTCATAACCTCCAACTTCAACAAATGCTGAAAAGGCATCAGATGAAATGAAATGTCTTACTGAAATCCAACATACCTAATGTTTGGGGTCCCTGCTTTGTGGTGGAGATGCACAAACACTTTCCATCAGCCTAGTCAAATCTGCACTGACCTTCTTCCAGGATTCCTGTCATTCAAGCACACCTCCCCTTGCAGTGGGCATGGTACCAGATTGACTGTCACAAAGTTCATAATGCAGACAACTCTATCTTTTCTCCCTAGAGTGCTCTTTAGAATTTTAAGTTAATGTCCCACATTCAGGTAAAAATGAGACTATAACCAGCAGGCTGACGTTGATGTCTCACAATCATCCAGAGCAGAAACAATCCAGAAGATGAGCTAGCAAAGTGAGCCTAGTGAAATTAGCCATCAGAGAGCCCCAAATCCTCTGAAAGGAAGAGGAAGCAAGCAATGGCTTCTCTTCCTGACTCAGAACTGGGCTATTCAGACCTCACTTGCAATCTGACTGCCTCTACATTCTGCCTGTTATGACAGAAAAAAAGAAAAAAAGCTGGAAAGATAAGAAGCAGAAATTGGAGGTAGCAGTTTGGATTTGCTAAGGGAAAATGGTGAGACTTAGCCCAGTAGGAATCTGGAAAGGCTAGTCAGGTGCCACAAAAGAACTATAGTTGATCTTATAAAGATGAGCCCAGGCATGTGTGGTCACTAAGTCTATGTCTACATGATGCAAAATTCATCTGAGTAGCACACACTGGTAGAGTTGTATTGGCATTAATTTACTTCTTCATTATTTAAATGAGGACCTACTATATGCCACACACTGTGCCGGGATCATGGGCAAAATGAATGTTTAAGGCAGGAACTCAGCCTATTGATGGATATAGAACTCTGCAAGAAAATTGCTTTGATCAGATAAATACTGTTTATAACAAAAACACATGGGAGACCTAAGAGTTAGGAGTCCTCCCTCTTCATCTGCAGGATGGGAGAAATGAGTCTTAGAGAGACTGACATCAGGGTGTGAATCACAGAGACCAGAAACAATAAAACCATGAAGAAGAACAACATAGAAGTTTCTGGATAACTGAAGAGAAAGTGCATGAGAAACTGTTGCTAGCAGTTGTCTCTGGAGCAGCACTGTGCAACAGAAACTTCCTGCAGTAATGGAACTATTCTATATCTGCAATGTCCAACATGGTATCCACTAGCCACATATGGAACACCTCAAATACGGCTAGCTAAGTGATAAGCTTGATTTTTAATTTTAGTTTAAATAGCCACATGTGACTAATGGCATCCATATTGTGCTCTGATCACTATAATGGATTTGCTATTTTCTCATTTCCTTCCGTTTTTGCCTCGTGTATCTTCAAATTCTGTGATTAGGAGCATGCATAGTCAGAACAGCTGTACTTAGTGCAGCCTGAGTGGGTGGACTATATGGTAGCTACAAGATAGGAAAGAGACATGTATTTCCACTTACACACTTATTACTGTGTGCAAAAATTTCCTGTGGAAATATAAATGAATGCCACAAAAAGAAATAAGAATTAGCAAGCTATGAATTAAATTTATCATTATCACTTATGGGCATGGCTTAATGAACAGAATGAACCAACAGATGATATTATTAAGTAAGAGTCACTAAGGAAAATCCAACCCATGTTTATATATTTTACAATAGTTAGAGTAGTGCAATTCAATATATATCCTTTCAAAATAGTAATCACGAGGTTACTATTCAATTCTCTGAATTGTTGCTAGGATTTAACTCTTCATTTCATAAAGAGAAGACTTTTTTTTTTTAAATGTCCAGGGTTTGAATCCAATCTACCAATATTTCTGTCAAGTTATCAACCTGATGGTACTGATTTTTTCTTTTGTGAACACAAAGAAATTAGTGTTAAACAAGGTAACTTACCTAAACAATAAGTTTTTAGAAGAAGTGAAATTCTTCCCCATTTCTTCATGTTGAGATAATATACCAAGAAAGAAGTCGGACAGACAGCTCAATGATGGGAATTATATAAAGAAGATGAAAATGTGACCTGGGACAATGCAGTAAAGAGCAGACAGACTGAGCAGGAACAAGTCCCAGGATTATCTGACCCTTGGTACTGCACAACCTGTCCTCACTTACCAAAACCCATGAGAATGAAAGATCCAGTCAACATAATGAAGGCTTGGACGGTGTCTGTGTAAATCACTGAGGCCAAGCCCCCTGTTGAGAGAAAGAAAAAAAAACAAACTCAGGGCATTTTACCCATGTGTACTCATTATTTGCCTTTACCTCTAGGTTTTCTTCCACCCAAACCCTAGTAATGACTCAGTAGAAAACATATCAAATGCTCCTCACTGACATGGAGGAAAACTGCAAGCTCTTTTTGGCATCATCTCCTCATTATTGGTGTCTTTCTTTTATTCTCCTATTTCCCTTGCTTCATTGTGATACAAAATTTCTCTGAATAACAGTGTACTTCTATCTTTGTGGGAGTTTTTGAATATTAAGTAGGGAAAAAGCAAAATTATAATACCATGAAATTCACCCTTAATGATTTCTCAATTCACTTCCTTTAAGCACAATGTACCTGCTCTTAAAAAAAAAAAAAAAAAACCCTAGAGAATTTAAGAACAAGATGACCAACTAGAGGCAGCTTTCCTCTGGAAACCTTGGCCAGAAGGAAGAAAATCGTACTTAAGGAATTTAAAGCAGTTGAAATTGGTGGTGCATGAGGGGAGAGGTTAAGTCATAGGGAGAAGAAATTAAGGCATTCAGCAACGCCCTAAGACAAACTACAAAATGAAAAAGAGGAAAGAAGAAAGCAAAGGACAGTTACAGAGTGAACCAGACTCAGAGGAGCCAGAGCTGAATAGAGAGATAAGGGACCCCTTCTTCCACTGGGGGTTCTCCAGGAGCAGTGAACCACAGGAACTCTCACCCACTCCATGGGACAGTGCTACAATGGACAAAGACATAGCTTTCTGAACTCAGGTGTACCCTCTTCTGGGTCCCCCTTGTGTCTGGCCAAATAGTGAGCAAATTTGACTCCTGGATGTTGTGGCCACAATTCATCCTCCCTTTTCTTTGGTTACTAGACAGAATACTCCCTGTTGGGGCATGCTTCCCTCTGCATAGGGGTGTGGAGATGCTACCCAGCTCACACAGCCTGGAAAAGCTGTCCCACCCCCAGTCACCAGCAAGGGGAAGGGACTTTGGACCCTACCCAACCACCATAATGACCTTGGAAGCAAGTGTCACAGAGAATGGTTCATCTGTCACTGGAAGCCTGTGAGAATGGCTTGCAGACATGAAAAGTGAGGGAGATGGGCCCTGGGCCCTGCCTCACCACCATATGTAACAGCAGCTTAGGAGGCCTGTGCATTGTGTTGCCCAGTGATCTAGGAAAGCCCCACTGCCTCCTTGCCCTGCACAGGAGGGAAACTGTGGCTCAACTAGTCTGTCTCCTGCTAGGTGGGATCTATCCCCACCTTATGGGGTGGTTCAACCACCACCTGTGCACATCCCCCAACCTCAGGGCACCTCCTGGAAGTTCAGCCTACAGCCTTCTGCCCCTAGTGGCTTGGAGAAGGGTGGGCCTGGTCTCAATTGATCCCACTCTGTGGAATCCTGGGAGGCAAACTGCAAGCTGCATCTTTCTCTCTCCATAGTTTTTGACTCTGTTGCTGGTAGGGATAACACTATGGCTGGGACAATTGACTCACTAGCCATGAGTCACCCTTGACCTAGGAACATCACCTGGAGGTCCTGCCCCCAAGCCCCACCCTACTCAGATTAGAGAAAACAAGGCTGGTCCACAAGGACCCACACACAGCACACCCTGGAAAGGAAACTTTGGGAGGCTGTATTCTGGAAGGGTCATAGTAAAAGGCAGTGGTTCATTTAAATAGTCAGTGGTGAAGGGGAGTGGTGAGTTCCACATCATGCAGCCTCTGGATCTGATTCTAGCCTGCCAGTTTTAGTTTCCAAACGATGGTATAACCCTGCTGAGTAGGTCAGCATAACAACAAGCTGTGTTATCCCTTTCACAGGCCCTGAAAGAGGCATGATGAATTCCACATCCCAGGGCCCTTGAAACTGATATCGGCCAATTTGTTTTATTATCCAAATGGCCCCAAATCCCTGCTGAGCAGGCTAACTGTGCAGCAAGTAGCTACTTTGCTCTGGCATACACTGGAAGTGATAGAGCAAGCTTTATATCCCAGTGCCTCTTGTGGTGCCTATGAAGTTGATACCAGTCTAATGGATCAAGGAGGCCAAATAGCCGTAATACCCACTGGACTGAGGAGCTGCTGTTTGTACCTGGAAAGTCCTAGAAGGGGTGAGGAGAGCTCTGCACTTTAGGACAGTTAGTGCTATCACCAGCCCACCTGACTTGATGTCCAGAAAGCCTCAGAGCTAGTAAAACAGCACTACTGGTGGCAGATAGATGCTGTAGGTGGTCAGGCCAGGTTCTGCCTTCCAGACCTCAACTGCCTTCTGGGAGCCTAAGGGAACCTCACTAGAATATCTCTCAACAACAATTTAGGGACACCTTAACATTCTACCTTAAAATTTTTTTAATTAATTAATTTAAAACACACATGGGGAGGAATCAGCCAAAGAACCTTGGCAATAGGAATAAACAGACCAGATCAACTCCCCCAAAAGATTACAAGGGAGATACAGCTGAAAATACCAGCCATAGAGAAATTGTCAAAATGACAGAAATAGAATTCATAGTATATACAGAAAAAGAATTTTAAAAAGAAGGCAAAAACTATCTCAAGAAATACATGAAACTAAAAATAAATCATAACTAGGAAGGATATAGCAGAGCTTAAGGAATTGAAAAACACATTAAAAGAGATTCAAGCCTTGGTGCCTATGGCTCAAGTGGCTAAGGCGCCAGCCACATACACCTAAGGTGGCGCGTTCGAATCCAGCCTGGGCCCGCCAAACAATGACAGCTGCAACCAAAAAATAGCCAGGCATTGTGGCGGGCACCTGTGGTCCCAGCTACTTGAGAGGCTGAGGCAGGAGACTCACTTGAGCCCAGGAGTTGGAGGTTGCTATGAACTATGATGCCATGGCACTCTACCCCGGGGGACAGCTTGAGGCTCTGTCTCAAAAAAAAAGAGTTTCAAAACATGGTAGACCATCTCAGCAGTAGAGTAGAACATGGAGAAAAAAGAATCTCAGAACTTAAAGATAAGACTTTCAAACTAATCCAATAATTCAGAGGCAGAAAAGAAGAGAGCAAAAGCAGAGCAATCTCTTGCAGAGATATAGGACTACAAAAAGTGCACAAACTTCTAAATCATAGGGATCATTGATGAAAAAGAAAAGAGTCCTAAAACACGGAAGTTCTACTACAAGGCACCATTGTGGAAAGTTTCCTAAGCATTGCAAAAGGCCCAGAAATAGAGATACTAGGTAGCTTCAGAACCCCAGGATGATTCAGTTCAAACAAAGCACCTCTAGAAACATTGTAATTAACTTGGTCCAAGTCAAAATGAAAGAGAAAATGCTGTAAGCAGCAAGGCATAAGCATCTTCTTACCTGCGAAGGAGAAAATAGAGTGATAGAGGACTTTTCAACAGAAACTTAATAAGCCAAAAGAGAGTGGTCACCTGTCTTTAACTTTCTTAAACAAAGCAACTTTAAGCGAAGAATTCTACAGCCTGCTAAACTAAATTTTATATTCAATGGGAAAATCAAATCTTTTACAGACAAGCAAACATTTAGGAAATTCACCACTACTAAACCTGCTTTGCAGGACCCAGACCCATTTGATGCACTGACAATCACAATGAACAATCAGCAAAGTAAAAATAGATTGAAACTAAAGGACAAAACCTAGCTCCCACAATGGCCCAAGTGAAAAAACTAAGCAACGGATCTCCACAAAATGAGTCAAACAGAATTCCACCATACTTATCAACTGTCTCAACAAATGTAAATGGCTTAAATTCTCTCACTAAAGAGGCACAGGCTAGATAACTGGATAAAAATTCACAAGCCAACTATACACTATATTCAGAAAACACATATACCTCCATGGACAAACAAGAATGATGGTGAAGAGTTGGAAAACATTATTTCAGAAAAATGGAAATCAGAAGATAGGAGCAGTGGCCATCTTATTTGTAGATATATTTCACTTAAATCAACAAAGTAAAGAAAGATAAAGATGGTCACTGTATACTGATCAAGGGAATAATACAACAAGAAGATATTTCAATCTTAAATAAATATGCACTCAAATTAAGTGTTCCCAGATATATAAAATGAACCCAAACTGGTTTGAATAACATGATATCCTGCAACACCATAACGACTGAAGACTTCAGCACCCTACCAACAGAATTGGACAGATCCTCCAAGCAGAAACTAAGCAAAAAAGTGATGGGCTTAAACACAAATTTAGAACAAATGGGATTAACAGACATGTACATAATTTTCACCCAAGCAATACTGGGTATATTTTCTGGTTGTCAACTCATGGACCATTTTCCAAAATTGATCATATCTTAAGGCAAAAATCAAATCTCAACAAATGTAAAAGAATAGAAATTACACCCTGCATCATTTCAGATAATAATTGAATAAAAGTAGAATTAAACTCCAAAAAAACCCTTCATTCCCCACACAAAGTCATGGAAACTAAACAACTTACACTGAATGACAACTGGGTCAAGGGGGAGAAAAAGAAGGAAATCATTAAATTTCCCCACCAAAAAAAAAAAAATGGCAATGAAGCCACCATCTATCAAAACCTGTGGGATACCACAAAAGCAGTCCTAAGAGGAAAATTTATTGTATTAAATGCCCACAGCTAAAACCAAAATATGAATCAACAACCTAATGAACCATCTCAAGGAACTGGAAGAAGAAGAGCAATACAATCCCAAACCCAGCAGAAGAAAAGAAATGCCAAAATCAGATCATAATTAAATAAAAATGAGAACAAAAGAAACATTTGGAATATTAGCAAAACAAAAAGTTGTTTTTCTGAAAAGATTAATAAAATTGATAAACCCTTAGCTAGATTAACTAGAAACAGAAAAGTAAGACCTCTAAAAACCTCAATGATAAAGAAGAAAGGGGAAATAGCAACAGACACCACAGATATACCAAAGATCAATACTGATTAATACAAAAAACTCTATGCCCAGAAATATGAAAATGGGGAGAAAATGGACCAATATCTAGAATCACACAACCTCCTTATACTTAATCAGAAGAATTAAAACTCTTGAACAGACCAGTATCAACCACTGAAATCACAACAGTAAAAAGCAACCAACAAAAAAAGCCCTGTACCAGAATGTTTCACACCAGAATTCTACTACACTTTGAAAGAAAAGATGGTACCAATATTCCAGAATCTATGCAAAACACTGACAAGGAAGGAACCCTCTCCATCTCCTTCTCCAAAGCAAATATCACCTTGATATCAAAACCAGGAAAGGATAAAAAAAAAAAGCAATCTACAACCAATATCATTAATGAATACACAAAAATACTCAATAAAATCTCAGCAAATAGAATACAGCTACATATTTTAAAAATATACATCATGAAGAAGTGGGCTTTATAGCAGGGATGCAAGGCTTGTTCAACATACACAAATCCATATACACAATTCACCATATAAATAGAAGCAAAAATAAAGGCCATATGATACTCTCAAAAGATACAGAAAAAGCATTTGACAAATTCAGCATATTTTTCTAACAAGAACACTTGCAAAAATAGGTATAAATGGTCATTTCTTAAACTGATAGAAGCCATTTATGACAAACTCACAGGCAACATCATATTGAATGGAATAAAATGGAAAGCATTTCCATTTAGAACTGGAACCAGACAAAAACGCCCACTTTCACCACTGCTATTCTGCATAGTAGTGCTGGAAGTCCTAACCAATGTCACAAGAGAGGGATGTCAAGAGTATACAGAGAGGGTCAGTGGGGTCAAACTTTCACTCTATGCTGATGATATGACCCTACACTTAAAAAATCCCAGGGACTCAGCCATGAGAGTCACAGAAGTGATCGAGAATTACAGTATATCTCACAATATAAAATCAATGTCCACAAATCAGATTTCATATTTGCCAACAACAGTCAAGGTCAGAATCAAATCAAAGACACAATTCTCTTCAATATAGTTTCAAAGAAAGTTAAATTCCTTGCAATATACCTAACAAAGTATATGAAGGATCTCTACAGAAAAAACTATGAAACCCTGAGAAAAGATGTCAAGAAATGGAAAAACATACTATGTTCATGGTTGGGAAGAATCAACATTGTTAAAATGTCCACAGTACTCAAAGCTATCTACAGACTTAATGCAATACCTATTAAAATACCAATGTCATAACTTTGAAGAACTTGATGAAAATAGTTCTTAATTTCATATGGAACTGGGGGAAAAACATGAATAACCAATAAAATTCTAAGAAATAAAAACAAATATGGAGGCATCATGCTGCCAGACTTCAGGTTATGATACAAGTCTATAGTGATCAAAACAGCATGATTTGGGCACAAAAATAGAGACATGGTAAAGAACAGAGAAACTAGAGATGAAACCAGCCATGTTGTCATCTGGTCTTCAACAAACCAAACAAATGCATACACTGGAGAAACAAATGCCTGTTTAATAAATGGTGCAGGGAGAACTGGTTAGCCACCTATAAAAGACTGAACCTGGTCCCATACCACTTACAAAAATTGACTCATACTGGAGAAATATTTAAATCTAAAACACAAAATGATGAAAACTCTGGATGAAAGTGTGGGAAAAAGTTGACCATATCAACCTGGGAAAATAAGACCCTATTAGAAATTATAGCAATTCCAAAAATAAATAAACAGGACTTAATCAAGCTAAAAAGCTTCTGCACATCTGAGGGCACAACAACTTCAAACAGACAACCTTCATAATGGGAACATATATCTGCATGTTATGTATATGATAAAGGTCTAAAAACCAGAATCTACAGATAAATCAAATCAATTATCAAGAAAACACCAAATAGCACCATTTGTCATTGGGCAAGAAACATGATCAGAACCTCGTCCCAAGGAGACAGACACATAAAAATGTGAACAAACACATAAAAATGTACTTGTCATCCCTTATCACCAGAGAAATGTAGATCAAAACCACTCTGCAATCTCAGCAAGAGTAGCTACAGATCGGTGTGGAGAGAAGGGGACATGTACACATTGTTGGTGAGATTGCAGACTAATAAAGCCTTTTTGGAAAGAAATACAAGGAATCCTTAAAGAGCTAAAAATAGACTTTCCATTTGATCCTGTAATCCCATTGCTAAGTATCTACCCCAGAAGAAAACGTCATTTTACCATAAGGACATTTACATTCCAATGTTTATAGCAGCTCAATTCACAGTTGCAAAGATGTAAAAGTAAGCCTTGTGCCCATCCACCCATAATTAGATAAATAAACTATGGTATATGTATACCATGGAATAATATTCAGCCATACAGAAAGGTGGAGACCTTGATTTTTTTTTTTTTTTGGTATTTACCTGTAAGAATTTAGAGAACATCTTCCTAAGTAAAGTATCACAAGATGGAAAACCAAGCATCCAATGTACTCAATATTAATATGAAACTACTAGATAAACAAAAACATACCCACATGAGAGAAAAATGCATTTAAATTCAAAAATGGGGGTGGGGGAGGCAGTATAGTAAGCTCTCATCTCTCAGATACAATGTAGAGGTATATGGAACACCTAACAAATGCAAACAATATAACCCAATTGTATGCATCCTTATATTGATCTGAAATAAAAGAAAAACCAAATAAAACCATTGTGCTTATCTTCTTAGTGTTGATATGTATCACTGTTAGTTGTGCAAAAACCTTTCTCTTTCAATTCTAAACTTACCAGACTCCAGCCAACATGATAGTTCTTTTATGAGAGTGTCATGAGGTAATAAGACTGATTGTCAAAACAAGAAATTCATATTCTTATCTTTTACTTATTGTGGAACATATGCTCTGTAAAAAATGGCTGTATAAAAATAGAGTGATTTATGTCAAACCCTAACAAAATGGAGCCAGGAGGCCATGAATATGGGGCTTTCATGCACCTGTGCCTATAACAGGAACAGTTACAAGAGATTATTCCACCTGGAACTTTCAAGCTAAGCCACTCCTATGAAGACCCTCTTCTAGCTACATCCAGTACCACCAATGACCAAGTGCCATTGCCAACAATAAGCCCCTGCAACCAATGATCTTTTTTCTAAACAATTTATGTGGACACTCTCTCTCTGTCTTTAAAAGCTTCCCATTGCCTCGACTCCCCTGGATGTGCCTAGAGTCTGCAGGAGTGTACATATTCCAGATTGCTATTATCCACATAAACCTCTGGTTTGTGGAAGTTAGTCTTTTTGTCACTTACTTTAGATTAACAGCTCAATGTATGAAAATGGCTCCAGAACTGTCTCGATTATTCTAGCAGCTATTTTCCTTATTATTTTTCTTTTTTTTTTTTTTTTTTTTGCAATTTTTGGCCAGGGCTGGGTTTGAACCCACCACCTCTGGCATATGGAGCCAGCGCCCTACTCCCTTGAGCCACAGGAGCTGCAACCTTATTATTTTTCTAACTCAGCTGGTGTACTTTTATTTTTGTAAGTTAGAGTATACATGAGACCCTACACTGATACTTGGTTCATGAGAGCCTGTTTGGACCATTGCCACACACTCCAATTCTCCTCCTCCGACTGTCCCATTCACAGCCCTAGGCCACTCCCTGGCATCCTGTGTTGATGTGAGCTTTACCTTGCATTTGCCAGCCTTCCATGTGGATAATATGCTGAATTCTAAATACCAATCTGGGCACCAAACACAGAGCTGAACTAAATCACCAATTCCCCATCTCATCTGGCATATCATTTTCCTTCATCAAGGTGCTCACATCTGATAAGGAGTATTCTGTTTTACTTGCTCTAGCTGTGCCTCTGGTGCTGTGCCAGACTCTCATGGTGGGAATTAAATGGTGTCCTTACCTCAACAGTGACAAGGCTAACACAGAAGTTGCTAATTGCAGGTGGGGGTGGGATTAGCAGAAGGCAGTGTGACTGAGCGAAGTATGCAAGAAACTCACCAGTAATGGTGTAAACAGCAGTAATTGCCAAGAGGATGAAGATTGCCAGGTAAAGGTCCAATCCCAAGGCCAGCTTGATGAATATGGCTCCAGAATACATGTTTGACTAAAAAGGGAACAGTCAGGATGAGGAAAATATATATTTCAGGCCACTGGTTTTTTTGCTGCAATGTTCACTGTTCCCCCTCCTCCCTCTATTTCTTTTCCTGGTAGAGTCTTACTTATCCCTGAAAACTTCACTTACATGTCCCTACAAGAATACTTTTCATAAAGCCTCAAAAAAAAAAAAAAATTTGTGACTTAAACTTATAAGCTTAAACTTTATTTCAGAAGACGGTGCAGTTTAAATGCCAAGAGAGGAAAAATACAAAGAACATAAAAATTACTAAATACATCTGAACATAATAATTACAGTGTGAGAATAATTCTATGTAAGTTAACAACTGAATATAACCCTACCAGTGTGTGTGAGGTGCAGTTGTCTAGGAGAAAGTCTTGTATAGCATTTTTCTGGTACAGAACTACAAATAAATATTTGAAACTATATTGAAGTAAACTTAATTTTCTTTGAATCGCATAAAAATATTAAGCATTAATCTTGTACTTTTGATGATCTGCAGATTTTTTGAAGTCACTTTTGAAAGCACAGAGCCACAAACACTTTCATGACCTAGGTGAAACATAGTTAGGTAGAAATATGTGATACTTTCCAAAGTAAGGTATCATAAGAATGGAAAACCAAGCACCCAATGCACTCAATATTAATATGGAACTACTAGATAAACAAAAACATACCCACATGAGAGAAAAATACATTTAAATTCAAAAATGGGGGTGGGGGAGGCAGTATAGTAAGCTTTCATCTCTCAGGTACAATGTAGAGGTAATGGCACACCTAACAAATGCAAACAATGTAACCCAATTGTATGCATCCTTATATTAATCTGAAATAAAAGAAAAACCAAATAAAACCATTGTGCTTAGCTTCTTAGTATAAGACATGACATTTAATTTAATGGAGCATGTACTTATGTGGATTTGCTGGCAGTTCAGGCATAAAGTGAGAGTTCTATATTAATCTCCAATATCAAGTAATATATGGGCAATTACTAAAGGCCCTTCCACATTTACTGCATTTTTAAGGTTTTTCTCATGTATGAAAATTCTCTCTTGTACAATAAGATAAGAGCACCAAGAAAAGGCCTTGTGACATTTTTTACATTTGTAGAGTTTCTCTCCAGTATGCACTCTCTTGTGTTCAGTGCATTCTTCCCAGTTGTAGAGTTTTTCTCTGGTGTGTATCACTTTATGTTTAGAAAATTCTGAGCTACACTTAAAGAAACTGCCACATTCTCCACATTTATAGACTTTCTCTCCAGTATGAACTTTTTTGTGTATACTTAGATGTAATTAAAACTGAATACCCCACCACATTCATCACATTTGAGGGTTTCTATCCAATATTAACTCCCTAATGGTTAGTAATGACTGAATGTTCATTAAAAGCTTTGCCATGTTATTCATATTTGTAAAGTTTTTCTCTAGTATGAATTCTCTTGTGATTAGAAAGACTTAATCTTTGATTGAAGGCTTTGCCACATTCTTCACAGTTGTAAACTTTCTCTTCATCATGAATTCTTTTATGATAAGAAAGGCCTGAGAAATATTTAAAGACTTTGCCACAATCTCCACATTTCTAGAGTTTCTCTTGAGTATGTACTACCTTATGTTCATTGAAGTGTGAGTACTATTTAAAGGGTTTGCCACATTCTTTACACTTGTAGAGTTTCTCTCCAGTATGAACTCTTTTATGCACACTAAGGCCTGAGAACTGGTTAAATGCCTTGCCACATTCCTCACAATTATAGTGTTTTTCTCCAGTATGAATTTTCTTATGTATTAAGAAGTTTGAGCACACAGTAAAGGCTTTGCCAAATTCTTCACATTTGTAGGGTTTTTTGGCAGCATGAATCCTCTTGTGATAAGAAAGGCTTGATTTGTAATTTAAATCTTTGCCATATTCTTCACATTTGTAGGGTTTTTCTCCAGTATGAATTCTCAAAGGCTTGTCTGTGGTTAAATGTTTTGCCACATTCTTCAAATTTGTAAGATTTCTCTCCAGGATGAATCTTCTTATGATTAGAGAGGATTGCACTACAGCTAAATGCTATATCACATTCTTCACATTTGTAATATTGCTCTTCTGTATACATTCTCATATGTTCAGTAAAGAGTGAGCATTGGTTAAAGGCTTTTTTACATTCTTTAAATTTGTAACATTTCTCTAAAGTATGTCTTCTATAATATTTATTCAGATTTGACAGTTTCCTAATGACTTTCAAATACTACATTGGGAAATTTTGCTATGGGTAGATGTTGAACATTCATTAAATTTACTAAAACACATTTTCTTCCCCCTTACACTCACATTTTCTGCCCCTCACCCTTTTCCAGTGTTTACTTAAGTTTGAATTCTCAAGGCCACTTCTTCCATAACTATTTAGAATCACTTTTTGGAATGAACCTTTTGTGATCTGCTCTAGCAAATGGTCTTGAATGTAGTAAGAAGACATAGCTGGGTACTTGACAATTGTCTTGTGTCTCCTCAACTTCCAGGGTTCTTTGCTTTGTTCCAGACAGGTGATGAGGTCTGTATTAGAGACAGTAAGACCCACAGAGACCAGATGTCTATAGTTCTCTAACATCACATCTCTATACAAATTCTGCTGAGCAGGGTCCAGGCATTTCCACTCATCCAGAGAGAATTCTACGGACACATCCCTGATTGTCAATAGTCCCATTTCCCAGCTTCAAGGGTGTTCCAGCATCCTCCCTCTGGATCTTCCAATACCTGAAGATCACAAGGTGACAGAAACTGCAGCAGAGTTCAAAGTCTCAGATATTTTTTATTGCTCTTCTGTATCCTCATAGAAGCTAGTTCATTGCTCAGATGAGGTACTTACTAAATGTCCACACTATCCAATGAAATGTACAGAATCAGTGTGATTCCTATCAAAATACCAATGGCATTTTGCATGGAAATAGAAAAAAATCCAAGAAAGATACCAGGATTGGAGTTAAGATGGCAGCCGAGTAACAGCTTCTGTGCAGCCAAGTGCAGTGAGAGTGGGAGAGAAGACTACAGGCATCTCTGGCCAGCTGGTTTTGCCCAGAGGCTTCCCTTTGGTGACACAGGAAGGCAGCAAGAGACTTCTGGACCCCATAAGGAGGACAGAAGTGGTGGAAAACTGGCAAGTGGTAGGTGCATTTGTTCAGTTGGAGGCTGCCATAGCAACGGCGAGACTGCAAGCAGGAAAAGCCTCATCGGTGGGCTGTTTTGGGGTTTGGACTTGGGCACTCGATTGAACTGCCTTGGGAGATCTTGGGCCAGAATGCAAATGACTTTGGGCATTGTCTGGGGCCCTGGGCTGAGCCACTGAGCCAGAAAGGAGCTAATATCATTCAGCTGTGGGCTGCTCACACAGCTTCTGTGGGGGGAGCTGCCCCTAAGTGTTGCAGCATGGGGATTGTCCAGGAGACCTTGGGTGAGTAATCTAGTAACTGAGCTGCCCAAATGTGGGGACTGAGATGCTAGGGAAGTGAGGAGATCCAAGTGTTTGGCAGATTAACAGCCTTGGCCCTCCGGGGCATAGAGGGAGACTGGATTTGGCGCACTGTATAAGCAGGCAGCCACGCCAGAAGAGAGCCCACGGATAAGTGCTTTCCATGGAAAGCTTCTGCTCAGCCAAGGTTCATAGTTTGGAGTGTCTTTTAAATGGGCTGAGGAGACTTTTGGGCTCTCAAGCCTGTGGGGTGTGAGAGATCAGCAGAGGCCTCCAGTCTCCATCTCATACAGCTGTAGCCACACTATGATTAACATCTCATACTCAGAAGATCACCTGTTACCCAGACAATATTCAAGATATATATACTGTTTGGTTTTTTGGTTTGAGCAGTTTTGGTTTGGGGGGGGTGGTATTTTTTCTTAATTCCAACATTTTTCCTTGACATTTTTCTTTCTTTTTCTTTTTTTTTCTCTTTTTTTTTTCACTATTCTAGTTTAAATACAATCTCCCATTTTTGCCTTCTTTAACAATTAGAATTTCATTTTGCCAATGTTTCTGCCCCTATTATTTGATTTTTTTCCTCCAATTTTATCCCATAAGAGGTTTTGCTTTTTTATTTCAGTTTGATTCATAGTATTTTTGTCTTTCCTCTCTACCTGGTGGAGGTGGGGTACTGTGTCTGATCTGGCTGGCAAAGAGCTGTTGACCTCAAGAGAATCACTCAACCCAGCACCCCCAGAGGTTGGGGGTCTTTACGATTGGGTCATAGTACCCTACTATACACCTATATTGCTCCTGTTTCTTTATTTCAGTGCCTTTCTTCTTTTTATCAATATTTCCTTTTATTAACTCCCTCTTCTTTCTCTTTTTTCTTTCTTTCTTTCTTTTTTAAATCTTTTTTTCCCTTCTTGCTCTTCAATCTTCTCATCCTTCAATGAAAAGGACTCATTAAAACTTTAGGACAGCAGCACAGTAATGTAAAGAGCAAGAAGTGAAAGGAAAATTAGAGTAAGGAAACAGGTACAAGAAAGCACTCATGAAGAAGATTCAGCAGAAAAATCTGGGCAACATGAAATACCAGTCCAAAGTAACCACTGCTAGGGATGGTGAGGTAGCTACAGAAGAGGATACCTCCTATAAAGAAATGATACAACATTTCTCAATAATCTCAATAATTGTCAATGGCTTGAATTCCCCATTGAAGAGGCATGGACTGGCTGATTGGATTTAAAAATATAAGCCATCTACTTGCTGTCTGCAGGAAACACACCTCACATCAAAAGACAAATTGAAACTCAGAGTTGAGGGCTGGAGGTCAATTTTTCAGGCAAATGGAATTCAGAAGAAAAGAGGGGTTGCAATCTTGTTTTCAGATACATGTGGATTTAAAGCAACTAAAGTCAAAAAAAGACAATGATGATCATTTCATATTGGTCAAGGGAAAAATTCAATTCTAAATATTTATATACCCAACTTAAATGGTCCCAGATTCTTGAAACAGACCTTGCTTATTCTGAGCAATATGATATCCTATAACAATATAATAACAGGGGACTTCAACACCCTTCTCTCAGAGCTGGACAGATCCTCTAAACAGAAATTAAACAAAGACATTAGAGATTTAAATGAGACCCTAGAATAACTGTGCTTGACAGATGTATATAGAACACTCCATCCCAAAGATAAAGAATATACATTCTTGGAACATTCTCCAAAATTGATCATGTCCTAGGACACAAAACAAACCTCAACAGAATGAAAAGAATTGAAATTCTACCTTGCATCTTCTCAGACCACAAGAAACTAAAAGTGGGACTCAACTCCAACAAAAATGCTCAACCTCACACAAAGGCATGAAAGTTAAACAACCTTATTCTGAATGACAGTTGGGTGCAGGAAGAAATAAGAAAGGAAATCTTTAACTTCCTTGAGTATAACAACAATGAAGACACAAGTTACCAAAACCTATGGGATACAGCAAAAGCAGTCCTGAAAGGAAAATTTATCATTTTAGAAGCCTACATTTGAAAAACAGAAAGAGAATGCATCAACAAACTCACAAACCATCTGACAGAACTGGAAAAAGAAGAACAATCTAAGGCTAAACCCAGCAGAAGAAAAGAAATATCCAAAATTAAATCAGAAATTAATGAAAACAAAGAATCATTCAGAAAATTAATAAAACAAGGAGTTGTTTTTTGAAAAAGTAAATAAAATGGATAAACCTTTGGCCAGACTAACTAGAAATAAAAAAGTAAAAACTGTAGTAACCTCAATCAGAAGTGATAAAGGGGAAATAATGACTTATGCCGCAGAGATACAAGAGATTACCTCTGCATTCTACCAGACACTCTATGCTCAGAAATTTGACAATGTGAAGGAAATGGATCAATATTTGGAATCACACCCTCTCCCTAGACTTAGTCCAGATGAAATAGAGCTCCTGAACAGACCAATTTCAAGCACTGAGATCAAAGAAACAATAAAAAATCTCCTAACAAAAAAAAAAATGCCCTGGTCTGGATGGCTTCACACCAGAATTCTATCAAACCTTCAAGGAAGAGCTTATTCCCATACTGAAGAAATTATTCCATAATGTTGAGGAGGAAGAAATCTTCCCCAACACGTCCTACAAAGCAAACATCACCCTGATACCAAAACCAGGCAAAGACCCAACTAAAACAAGTATTTCAGACCAATTTCACTAATGAATATAGATGCAAAAAGTCTCAACAAAATCCTAGCCAATGGATTACAGCTTATCATCAAAAAAGTCACACGTCATAATCAGGTAGGTTTCATCCCAGGGATGCAAGGCTGGTTTAATATATGCAAGTCCATAAACGTTATTCACCGTATCAACAGAACCAAAAACAAAGACTATGTGGTCCCCTCAATAAATGCAGAAAAAGCATTAGATAAAATCCAGCATCCTTTTCTAATTAGAACACTGAGGAGTATAGGCATAGGTGGCACATTTCTTAAACTGATAAAAGCTATCTCTGACAAACCCACAGCTAATATTTTACTGAATGAAGTAAAACTGAAAGCTTTTCCTCTTAGAACCAGAACAAGACAAGGTTATCTTCTGTCACCATTACTCAACACAGTGCTGGAAGTTCTAGCCGATACAATTAGACAAGACAAGAAAATAAAGGGCATCCAAATGGGAGCAGAGGAGGTCAAACTCTCCCTTTTTGCTGATAATATGATCTTATACTTAGAGAAACCTAAAGACTCAACCACAAGAATCTTAGAAGTCATCAAAAAATACAGTAATGTCTCAGGATCTAAAATCAATGTCTCACAAGTCAGTTGCCTTTGTATATGCCAACAACAGCCAAAATGAGAGGTTAATTAAGGATTCAACTCCCTTCACCATAGCCCCAAAGAAAATGAAATACCTAGGAATATACCTAACAAAAGAAGTGAAGGACCTCTATAAGGAAAATTATGAAACCCTAAGAAAAGAAATAGCAAATAACAAATGGAAGAACATACCATGCTCATCTCTGGGATGAATCAACATTGTTAAAATGTCTGTACTTCCCAGAGCATTTTACCAATTCAATGCCATCCCTATTAAAATACCAACTACCTACTTTCAAGACTTGGAAAAAATGATTCTGCATTTTGTATGGAACCAGAAAAAAAACGTATAGCTAAGGCAGTTCTTAGTAATAAAAACAAAGCCAGGGGCATCATCATTCCAGATTTTAGGCTGAATTATATACAAAACCATAGTGGTCAAGACAGCATAGTACTGGCACAAAAATACAGACATAGACATTTGGAATTGAAAGGAAGACCAGGAAATGAAACCAACAAATTACAGCCACCTAATCTTCAATAAACCAAACAAGAGGGTCCACTGGGGGAAAGACTCTCTATTCAATAAATGGTGTTGGGAGAATTGGATATCCACATGTAAAAGACTGAAACTGGACCTGCACCTTTCTCCACTCACAAAAATTGATTCAAGATGGATAAAGGACTTAAATTTAAGGCATGAAATGATAAAAATCCTCAAGGAAAGAATAGGAAAAACACTGGAAGATATCGGCCTAGGGAAAGACTTTATGAGGAAAACTGCCATGGCAATAGCAACAATAGCAATAATAAATAAATGGGATTTAATTAAACTGAAAGGTTTCTGTACAGCCAAGGAGACAACAACCAAAGCAAATAGACAACCTACCCATTGGGAAAGGATATTTGCATATTTTGAATCAGACAAAAGTTTAATAACCAGGATCTACACAGAACTTCAATTAATCCACAAGAAAAAAACCAACCATCCCAAACATCAGTGGGGAAGAGAGTTGTATAGAATATTCTCTAAAGACGACAGACAAATGGCTAGCAAACACCTGAAAAAATGCTCATCATCCCTAATTATTAGAGAAATGCAAATTAAAACCTCCCTGAAATATCATCTAACCCCAGCAAGAATGGCCTGTATCACAAAATCTCAAAACTGCAGATGCTGGCATAGATGTGGAGAGAAAGAAACACTCTTACATTGCTGGTGGGATTGCAAACTAATACAACTTTTTTGGAAGGAAGTATGGAGAAACCTCAAAGAACTCAACCTAGAACTCCTGTTTGATCCTGCAATCCCATTACTGGACATCTATCCAGAAGGAAAAGGAAACCCTTTTATTATAAAGACATCTGTACTAGGCTGTTTATTGCAGCCCAATTTGCAATCGCTAAAATATGGAAACAGCCTAAATGTCCTTCAACCCAGGAGTGGATTGGTAAGCTGTGGTATGTGTATACCATGGGATATTATTCAGCCATTAAAAAAAAGAGATTTTGCAGCATTTGTACTAACCTGGATGGAGGTGGAACACATTATTCTTAGTAAAGCATCACAGGAATGGAGAAATATGAATCCTATGTATTCAACTTTGATATGAGGACAATCAACAACATGGTGGGACATGGGGGAAGAGGAGACCAGACAGAGAAGGAAGGAGGGGGTGAGGGAAAGGAAAAGAAGAAAAAAAAAAAGAAAAGAAAAGAAAATAGTGATTGATTCTAACATAAATTGGATTTAATTTTGACCAAAGTACATTACTTAAACATTAATTTTTAATTCAGCTTGTTAATATGTTGTTTAGGATATTGCATCCCCATTTATAAGTGAAATATGTTTGTAATTTCCCCTTTATAATAATATATTTTCTCCAATTTTAATATCAGGTGTATCCAGATTAAGTAGAATGATTTAGAAGTATTTCTTCTTTTTCTATTGTCTATAAGATTTGGCATGATCCTTTTTTTGAAATTATCTTTTACTTTTATTTATAAATATTAGTTGTCTAGTTTTTGAGGCTTTGGAAAAAAAAATAAGAAGAAGGAGTTAACTGATGACTCCATACTGAACCTCAGGGTCAAAGAATTATATAGTAGATATACTATTATTTGACAATGTAAATGTTACTTTCTTTGCATTATCATTATTATTATTGCTTAATATTTTAATATAGAAATTGTCTGATTTCTTTTCTGAATATATTTATCTTCATTCGTTCCTTACAAGGTTTTTGTTTCCAGTCCTTATCTTAAACATTGTTATTGTTATTAAATTTTAGGCCTTTTTAATTTTGTGAAGGCAAAAAGTGGAAACCAAATAAACACATGTATATGTAAAATAAAATAAAATACTATGATTGTCTTATGGCAAAAAAAAAAGAAAAACAATCCTAAAATACATATGAAATCATAAAAAATGCAGAATAGCCAAAGCCATCCTGAAATTAAAAAAAAAAAAAAGAACAAAATTGGAATAATCACAGGACCTGACATCAAATTATACTACAGAGCTGTGGTAAACAAAACTGCATTTCATTGGAAAAAAAAAAAAGACACACAGACAAAGGGGACAGAACAGAGAACCTGGAAACTGATACACACATTTATAGTGAACTCATTTTTTTTTAATTGTCAGGGTTTCATTGAAGGTACAAAGAACCAGGTTATATTGATTCCATTTGTTAGGTAAAGTTCCTCTTATAATTGTGTCCTGCCCCCCAAAAGGTGTGTCACACAATGACTCCTCACCTCACTCCCTCCTTCCCTCTCTCTGCCATCCCATTGCTCCACCCCCCACCATGTACTAGGTCATTAATTATCCTCATATCAGAATTGAGTAAAGAGGATTCTTGCTTCTCCATTCTTGTGATGCTTTACTAAGAAGAATGTGTTCCACTTCCATCCAGGTTATACAAAAGATGTAAAGTCTCCATCTTTTTTTTTTGGCCAGGGCTGGGTTTGAACCTACCACCTCCAGCATATAGGACCAGCACCCTACCTTTTTTGAGCCACAGGCACCATCCCATCTGTTTTTTTTTTTAATTGAGACAGAGTCTCACTTTGTCACCTGCCATAGAGTGCTGTAATGTCACAGCTCACAGCAACCTTCAACTCTTGGGCTTAAGTGATTCTCTTGCCTCAGCCTCCCAAGTAGCTGGGACTACAGGCACCCACCACTTGCCTAGCTATTTTTTGGTTGCAGTTGTCATTGTCATTTAGCAGGCCCGGGCTGGGCTTGAACCCACCAGCCTCGGTGTATGTGGCTGACATCCTACTCTCTGAGCTATGGGCACTGAGCCAAGTATCCATCTTTTTAATAGCTGAATAGTATTCCATGGTATACATATGCTACAGCTTGCTAATCCCTTCATGGGTTGTTGGTCATTTAGGTTGTTTCCACATTGGCGATTGTAAATTAAGCTGTGATAAACAGTCTGGTGCAAGTATCCCTATGGTAAAAGGGATATGGTAAATTTTTTTCTTCTGGGTAGATGACCAATAATGGTATTCCAGGATCAAATGGAAGGTCTGGTTTGAGTTTTCGAAAATACTTCCTTCCAAAAAGGTTGTATTAGTTTGCAGTCCCAACAGCAGTGTAAAATTGTTTCTTTCTCTCCACATCCATGCCAGCATCTGCAGTTTTGAGACTTTGTGATGTGGCCATTCTCATTGGAGTTAGATGACATCTCAGGTTGGTTTTGATTTGCATTTCTCTAATAATTAGGGATGATGTGCATTTTTCATACGCTTGTTAGCCATTTGTCTGTCATCTTTAGAGAAGATTCTGTTCATCTCTCTTGCCCAGTGATATAAGGGATTGTTCGCTCTTTTTATGTTGATTAATTTGGGTTGTCTGCAGATCCTAGTTATCAAGCTTTTGTCCAATTCAAAATATGCAAATATCCTTTCCTATTGTATAGGTTGTCTATTTGCTTTGGCTGTTGTCTCCTTACCTGTACAGATGCTTTTCAGTTTAATTAACTCCCATTTGTTTATTTTTGCTGTTGTTGAAATTGCCACAGAAGTCTTCCTCACAAAGTCTTTCGCCAGGCCAATATCTTCAAGTGTTTCTCCCATTCTTTCTTTGAGGGTTTTTACCATTTCATCCCTAAAGCCTGGTAGACTGATGCTCCTAGCTTAGTGAACTCACTTTTGATAAAGGTGCCAAGAACATACACTGGAGGGAGAGGGAGAATCATCTCTTCAATAAATGATGCTGAGAAAATTGGATATCCATATGCAGAAAAATAAAGCTAGACCCCTGTCTCTCAGCATATGCAAAAATCAAATCAAAATTGATTTGAGCTTAAATCTAAGATCTGAAAGTATGAAACTCCTAAAAGAAAACATTGGGCGAATGCTCCAGAACCCTGGCCTGGGCAATGATTTCATTTTTTTTCTTTTTCTTTTTTTTTTTTTGGTGTAAAAAGTGTTTTTTATTATGGCATTGGGCAAAATTAATAAATTTTTATTCAAGGAATTTCATATGTGATTCTCCTTCTGCTGCCCATCTCAAAGGATTAAGTCACTGTATATTTACCTTCAAGACAGCCCTTTTTAATACAACAGATCCTCAATCCACAGTTGTCCTATTAGCCCTACATAATAACAAAAGTTTACATCTCCAAAGATGATCATATAAAACAAGCCTCCCTTAGCTCTACAAACAACCTAAGTTATTAGCTATCCAGAAGAGCTGCAATAAGAATTAGCTAGAAATATCTCCTCTATAAGGCACAAGAAATCCAGGCATGCAGCATCCTGCTGTAAAATCTATAAGACAATCACAGTCTATTAGACTGTGTATTGTGTATAGACTTGCTTTGTATTTCCACAGTGCTCACACATAGGCAATGGAAGGAAAACAATAGGGTTAACAAAAATCCCCAGTAGGCTGAGTGCTAGCAAAGTAGCAAATAGAAAACCTGGTGGAAGTTTTGTTTTGTTTTGTTTTGTTTTGTTTTGTTTTTATAGTCATGTCCACAGCTAGGCAACTATTTCTTAAGTAATACCTCAAAAGCACAGGCAACCAAGGCATAAATGGACAAATAGGATCACATCAAGCTAAAAAGCTTCTGCACACAAAGGAAATAATCAGCAAAGGGAAGAAGCAACCCACAGAACAGGAGAAAATACTTAACAACTACACATATGACAAAGGATTAATAAGGGCACAAACATACAATAAAATAAAAGAAATAAATCTAAGGTTTAACTATACCTAACATAGTACTCAGCAGATGGATACCTAAATACCCTGACTTGATAACTATACATTGTATACCTGTAACAAATTTCCTCAAGTACCCCATGAATTCATACAAATAAAAGATAAATTAAATAATCTAAGTAGCAGCAAATAGAGGGGATATGTTTGTATAAATAAAGGACAATTTTGAAATTATATATAAGTAGCTTATAGATTAATATTATCAATGATTTTTTGTTTTTATAAATATATATGACATAAAATTTTTTATTTAAAATAACAGATTATAATAATTATATAATTCAGTGGCATTAATTATATTCATAATGATTATTTTCATAATAAATAGGAATTACAAGGATCCAGGATTTTCTTTTGTTATAAAGAGACTACATTGGTACAATGCCAATATCTGAATAGGGGACTATAACTTTGGTAATAAATTTTATCAAACTTAGTATTTTTATTTTAAAGTTTTCACTGTGGATTTTGAAAAGAGTAGTATGTTTTTAGGAAATACAGGCTGAAATATTAAGGGATAAAAGAGCACCATGCCAACAACTGATTTTATATATATCATATATATATAAATCATAAAATCATATACATATGTATGTATGTATATACAAATATATTTACATGTATATATATAAAATTGGGGGTGGACAACCAGAGAGAAATATGATCTTTTTCAAACCTAGCACAGGAGAACTTTGAGAACTGTCCTGTCCTGACTCGTCTCATTGGTCTGTCTAATAAGTAACCAGGACAGAATCTGTTATCAGAGTATGGAAGTACACAAAAGGTCATGTCTAAGATTAATCATTGTTAATATCAGGTAAAATTAAACCTTGCAGGTGAGAATGTCCTCCTGCTAGGGAATCTTCAGCTGAGCACAGATGCTGCAGGTCACCCTCCTGGCCTCCCTGCACTCCACCTGCCCAGTTCACCGATTTTTCCAGCCCTAGTCCACCACCAGAAACCCCTCACTGCAGGAGGCTGCAACCTTCAGGGGCCCCTTTGGCACCTGTCATTCTGTCTCCATACCTGTTTGTGCTCTTTGAAGCCATAAAAGCTGTCGGTGTCAGAGCCAGAGGAGAGCTTGGAGATAAGTCCAGCCCACCTGAAGAACATGTGGGCACAAAGTCCTGACACCTGTGGGCTCCTCTGTTTCCCTCTGCCTCTCCTAACCTCTTCATCTCAGGGACTGTTCAGGTGTCCCCTTTGTGACCTCCAGTTCCATCCAGAAAGGACCATCCCCTTTCCTGGGTGTGCATAGGGCTTCTCCTGTACTTGTCCATACACTCCAGTCCAGCACAGATTTTCACATATTTTTGTGGATTGTCACAAGAGGCTAATTATTTCATGTGTAGAATTATCTCCTGACCCATGTGGTGAGCTCCTGGTGGTCTGGAATCTTTGTTACCCTAACACAGAGCTCAACAGTACACAGTTAGTGCTGGGAAATGCTTGTGTTGTGTTAGGAAGAAGGCTCATGCTGTCTAATCTAAGCAGCTAGATCACTTTCAACAACAACTCAGCTCAACAGAAAAGCAATAGTAAAGGTTTGTTTTCTTCCTCGTGGACATTGAGACACATGGCTGGACTGTAACCCTGAGATTATTTCATTAGTCACTGATACACAGGGGTAAATGACTTACTCTGCCTTTGTTTTCTACACGTGTGCTGCTGAGTCTTCAAATTCCTTTCGTCTTTCTTCAGTGACTATCTCCAAAACAATGTGACTTTTAAGTTCTTTTAACACTTATTTGTGACATTTGTTTTACAGGGATGGTCTTCGATAAAATACAGTAAATTTTTAAAAATTTAAAATAATAAAATCAATATAATAACACAAAATGCATTTTCGTGCTTAACAGGACAGACTCAAACTGAAAAGCAAAAATATAAACTTAGACTAATTCTGAGAATATAAAAGTTATCATGCAGAGACCAAAGAAGTGGTTTTCTTTACTACTAAGCAGCTGTGTTACTTGAAAGAGACATTAGTTCTTTCTGTACATCCAAGTTTTCATAGCCTTGATGAAGGAGGTCCACATTCACTCTGTAACCTCTCATGACTTGAAAGTCTACTCCTCTGTGAACACAGGGTTTCTGAATCTCCTTTATCCCTCCATTAAAACTTGGTAGAGAGACCCCAAGGAGTTTAAAACTTCCATATGATTCGACCACCTTTAGGACTGTTGACAGTCCACACACCCAGATCTCTGATCTCAGCACTCTGCCCCCATCAGGAAACCTTTTGAACTCACTGCGATAGACAAAATCACACAGATGAAGAGGGAGAGGATGGAAAAGTAGATCTGGAGACGATTTCCACCAAACCTCTTCTTGAGATATCCTGGCATGGTCATCACCTACAGAGACAGAAATCAACAGAAATTCACCTTCAGAGCTCCACGTAGGAACACAGCACCCTTTGGTCTAAACAATAGTAACAAATGGAATAAACATGGGACCTAAGCTCAGAGGTACAGGGCAGCACACCAGGTTTCAGATTATTAAACATTCACCAAATACCTGTGAGCAGTTAAATGCTGTGCCTGGCACCTGGGGAATAGGGAGGTGAGGTAGGCATGGTCTCTTGGGAGAGTGGCAATGCTGGAATGAACATATAGGCATAAGAGTCAGACAATCTTAGGATCTTCTCCCAGGTCCACCTTTAGCAAATGACAATGTCTCTGAATCTCCCTTTTCTCATCTATAAAATGGGAGGTTAACATGAAGGAACAGATAAAGTACCTACACCATCAAGTACCTAGTAGACACTCAACAGATAATCTTTATTACTTTCACCAATAATGTTCGGTCCACTGAAACAATAAATATTACTTGTAAATAATGAACCATGGTTTACAATAAATTGATAACTGAACAAATTGCAAATATACAATTGGGTGTATGTTTATTTGATTATCTTTACTGAAAGGAAGAGAATCACATTAAATCTTAGAGAAAAAAACCTGTGTTGGCTCAGCATGGTGGCTCACACCTGTAATCCTCACACACTGACAGACCGAGGCAGAAGGATTACTTGAGCTCAGGAGTTCAAGACAAGCCTGAGAAAGAGTGAGACCCCTGCCTCTAGTAAAAATAGTAAAATTAGCTGTGCATCCAGCAGGAGGATGACTTGAGCCTAGGAGTTTGAGGTTACTGTGAACTATGACACCACAGCACTCTAGCCTGGAGCAACACACTGAGACTCTGTCTCAAAAAGAAAAAAAAAAATAGAAAAGCAAAATCCGCAGTTACCATTACTAAGGTATAAGACTGACTTCGTGATGCATATTATAAAAGGCACAGCTTTCTGGTTTGTTCACAGCTCATGATTGACTCTCTCCATATAAAAAAAAACGTTAAATATTTATATAATGCTATAAAAAATGAAAGAGAAAGAGAATTCCTGGCCCACAAGAAACTGGAAAGGACCCTTGAAAGATGGCAATCCACACTTACAAACACAGCCATGAGTTCTATGGCAGGAGTTTTTGTATTAAAGATACAAAATTTTTCGGTAGAGTTTGTTCAAGTATGGAAGTGGAAGGAGCCTGGAGTGAGCAGAAGGTGAATATATGGGGGTCTGCAGGGTATTATCCAGAAGGATTTCCCCTGATCTTCGTCACCCCAGGAATACAGCACCCTTTGGTCTAAACAATAGTAACAAATGGAATAAACATGGGACCTAAGCTCAGAGGTACAGGGCAGCACACCAGGTTTCATTATTGAATGGAAAGAATAAGCGAATAAATGAAGGCCCACACAGATTCACCTTCAACACCTGTGAATACTTACCCCTGCCTTGAGGTAGATGGGGATAAAGACCCACCCTAGAACCAGTAACATCACCGAGGACTGCAACAAAAACAGAAGGTAATGTTAAAGCAGATCAGTGTGTGGACCTTGTCATTGTATGACCTTTGAAGCCAGAAAAAAATTAATTTTTTCTTAGATCCTGCCCTACTCAAACAATTATTACCCCCAGACAACTGTGGGTTCCTTTCTTCCTTTTCTGTGATTCAGATGTGACTAATTTCTGAGGATTAAGATATCACAAAAGATGCCTGGTGGAAAATGGGCAGAAAATAAGAGATCTGAGCCCAGCTGGACCACAAGAATATCATAGAATCTTTATCAAAAGAACTTTTTCTTGAAGGCCAGTTATTATAGAATGACAGAGAAATGGGAAATAAATTTGGAGACAGAAGAATATTCCCAGTGCCTCCCAAAGTCTTGCCACACATGATAATGATCACAGCATAATCCACTATGAATATGAAATGTCTGCAAAGACTCTTCACATATGAAGTTGAATAGTTAAATTCATGAACTCATCCTAGAAAAAGTGCTACATACCTCATTGCTGAATGTCACTATGGTTATATTTGAAATACTGCCCTTGGCCATCCGGTGACTGTAATGATATTCTGCGATGAGATATGTAGCACTTTTTCTAGGATGAGTTTATGAACTTAATTGTCAAACCTTGTAAATCACATAGGAGGTTCTTATACCAAGCAGGTAAAACCAATAAAGTAAGCACAATCATTCTTACCTTTTTGGGTTTTTTTTTTTGGCTGTATAATTCCTTTTTTATTATTTTTTATTAAGTAATAAATACATAAATCATGCATACATTAATGCATTTATGGAGTAGAATGTGCTGACTTTATATACAATTTGGAATGCTTACATCAAACTGATTAACATAGCCTTCACCTCACTTAATTATGTGGTAAGACATTATACTCTACACTTAATAGATTTGACATGTATCCTTGCAATATTCACCACAGATGTGGTCCCTCCGATTACCCTCCCTCCATTTAACCTCTTCTCTTCCCTCTCCTCCCCCTCCTCTTCCCTCCTTCATCCTGGGCTATAGTTGTGTTTTATCTTTCACATGAAGGTGTGGGTGATTATAAATTATATTATATTATTATTATAATAGTACTTATTACATTGGATACTTTTTCTTCCATTCTGGAGATACTTTACTAAGAAGAATATGTTCCAGCTCCAGCCATGTAAACATAGAAGAGGTAAAGTCTCCATCTTTTTTAAGGCTATATAATATTCCATGGTAAACATATACCACAATTTATTAATCCATTCATGGATCAGTGGGCACTTGGGCTTCTTCTATGACTTGGCAATTATGAATTGAGCTGCAATAAATAATCCGGTGCAAATATCTTTGTTGTAAAGTGATTTTTGGTATTTTGTATATACACCTAGTAGAGGAATTACAGGATTGAACAGCAGGTCTACTAAGATTAATAGAATCATTCTTATCTATGGAGGCAGAACCCAAGCCTCACAGAGATTAAGAAAGTGCAACCTCGCAGCACAGGCTAAAAGAAAAGAAGACACATTCTTGGCAGCCTGGTCATCACACCCATGTTGGCCATAGGTCATTCTGTCCATGCCTCTGGAGGATGGAGCATGGCACTATAAAACAAAGCTGTGGCCTTAGGGCACATCTAAATTCTGGGTCCATCCTGGAGCCCCTGATAATACTGAAGTAAAAGGGGAGCAGAATCTTCAATAAGGGAGGTGCACAGGCATTTAAAGGATTGAAGGTCATTTTTAGAGTCAATCGAGAGGTGGTTTGTGCAAACATTCACTGTGATCCAATTTCCCTCCACACAAGCCTCTTTGTATGACCACTATGCACACAGATGTACAAGGAATCATTACATGCTAGAATGAGTAAGAGAAAAGAACAGAAAAAAAAAAAAACTCAAGGCAACTCAAGAACAGAGGATGATTATGTCCACCCCATACCCAGCTCTGCGCTAGGTGTTGGGTGGTATGAGCAGATTCGTGGCATGGTACCATTTTAGAAAAAAAAATTAAGGTATAATTAAGGGACACACTTCTGTTGAAATGATAGAACAATTAGGATGTCAATCACAAACTCTTGTAAAGTCTACCTACAGTCTCCCAAATCATATGCTCCTTCCTCTGCTGTCACCACCTTAACCAGGCCTCTATGGACAATGTCTCCTCTGGCATCACGCCAGGAAGCTCCCGGACACGTGCTGAGCCCACGGACGGCCTGTGTTGTGTGTCCCTCTGTGAGCCCCTCAGTCTACAGTGCATGGTTCCCTCCTGTGCTCTCTGCACTCTGCTGAATGCATGTCTGTCTCTCCCCCAGGAACATAGGTTCCCTCAAAGAAGGAACCATTGATTTAACATTTTAAAATTTCTTGCATCTAATTCAGGGCTGGATACACAGTATAATAGCTCAAGGAGGAGATAGATATAAAAGTGAGAAGATGATTAAGAAGATAAAATGAAAGCAGAAATTGAATCATGTAGAAATGAAGTTCCTGGGGAGAATATCTGCTTGAGAAAAAGCTCCTTAGATGTGAGTAACAACAAGACTACAAAGGTCCAGGCAGAATGGGCCACAGAGGGCTGAAGGTCAGTCAGACTGAAGAGGCCTCACATCACATAAGCACTCCAAGAAAAAAACCAAGAGATATAGGTTTGACTAAAATACATAGATGTGTGAGAACTTTAACCTCAATCCACCAGTGATGAGTGGTGTAAAAACTTTCAAAAGATGATTATATCAAGGGAATGGGTTCCTGATCAAGGTGATGATACATCAGGGAGTGGGTTCCTAATAAAAGGATAAGTTTGACCCTTGCTTCTCTTTCTCCTCTCTCTGTCTCTCCCTCCTCTCTCTCTCCTCTCCTCATCCTCTCTCCTCCCTCTCTTTCTAGCTCTCTCTCCTCTCTGTCATCTCTATATCTTTCTCCTGTCTCTCTCTCTTCCCTCTCCCTCTCTCCCCCCAACTCTCTCTCTCCTCTGTCTCTGTCTCTCTCACACACACTCTCTGTCTCTCTCTCATGCTCTATTCCCCTTCCTCCTTCCCCCTTAACACACCAAGAAGACCCTCACCTGATGCACATCCTTTGACCTTTGACATACCAGCCTCCAGAACTGAAAGAAAAAAATCTCTGTTCTTTATAAATTACCCAATCTAGCTCAGCACCTGTAGCACAGTGGTTATGGGGCCAGCCACATACACTGAGGCTGGCAGGTTTGAATACAGCTCTGGCCAGCTAAACAAGACAACTGCAACAAAAAACAGCCAGGCATTGAGGAGGGAACCTTAGTCCCAGCTACTTGGGAGGCTGAGGCAAGAGAATCACTTAAGCCGAGAGTTGGAAGTTGCTGTGAGCTGCAATGCCACTGCACTCTACTGAGGGTGAGATAGTGAGACTCTGTCTCAAAAACAAAACTAAATAAATAAATAAAATTACCCAGTCTGTGGTATGTGTATTGTGGTATAGCAACCTGAAGAATGCTAAGACATCAAACATGGGATTGATTTAAAGAAAAGGCCAATGCTGTTGCTTACATGCCATTCAAATGTTGCAGTGGCGATTCCTGAAGATGCTCCTGTCCCAGCCAACCCCACAAAATGGGTGCTGCCGATGTTACTGGCAAAGAGAGAGGCTCCCATCTAGAACACAAGAGAGGATATTAGGATTAGAGTCCAATGACCCAAATCAGACTTCTTGAAAATGGATTGAATTGCAATGTTTCGATCCCTACTCCTCAAAACAGGAGTCAGTAACCTCATGAGCTAAATTCAGCCTGTCACCAGTTTTTGTGTGTCCCATAAAGCCAAGAATGCTGTTTACATTTTTGAAGTATTAAAAAAGGTTTAAAATATATACATAAAAATATTTTGTGAGATGTGAAATTGTGAAAATTTGAAATTATATGACTCAAATTTCAGCGCCCATAAATAGTTTTATTATAACACAGCCACGCTCACTGGGTTTACATAGTGACTATGGCTTCTTTTGTTTTACAGTGGCAGGGTTGTGTGGTTGCAATAGCCTATACAGTCCAAGATCCCTAAAATAACTGCAATGTGGTCTTTATAGAAAAGTTCCTTGAGTCCTGCCTTAGGCAACGTTGGTCTATCTACCTAAATGCTTTGATTCGAGCCTGTCCTTGGCTCAAGATCCAAGAACAGCCAGACCGTCCATCCCACCAGTTCCTACCCATTTAATCAACCTAGAGACCCCAAAGCTGATTAGGAGGGAGTCATTCTCTGTCCTTCCTGCCATGGCACCCTCTTCTCATTCATTTCTTTTTCAGTACGTTGCCTGCTGTTCTTAAGGCTTGATGTTTAAAGCAATCTCTTGAGTGGATGCAGATGAACTCCAGTTCTAGCAGAATAGCAGTGGGGTATGGGACCTGCCTTGGTTCTTCTGTTCCCGTCTTTTTAGCCCTCTGTGTATTCACTGTTTCTATTCAGATATTTGGGGCAAAAGGATAGGATTTAACTTGTTTGTGTCTTTGGGATTGCTTCAGCCTTACATGTTTTCCAAAACATTCCTCAGAAGGAAATATCTGATTGAATTACCCAAATAATTCATTCCATGCATGCAGCTGGTCTGCTTAAATCACGACAGCCAGAACAGTCCCCAATCTCTACTTCCTTTCATAGCATTTAGAAAATGGGTCCACAGACCGGTGAAAGAAACATTTACTGAACACCCTCTGTCTATCCAAGCCAGGGCTGATAGTCTCCACAATCAAAGAGGAAGAGGCAGCCTCTGCTGCAATGGAATACCATCCCTGAGGCCACACATCTGAACCCACAGTGCAAGTGTCAGAGAGACATCACCACTAGCACCCTCACAGGGACACCACCCACTGCCACTAACTGCACAGAAGAGAAAGTCTAGACATGCAGGGCAGGGCTGGAGTGAGGGGTCTTCCCAGATGAGGAAGGACTTAAGACAGTCATTAAAAGAAGGGAGCAGGGGGATGCAGGAATCCAAACCAGAGGGGGAGTCTGAGCTCAGAACTAGGCAAAAGGAGCAAGGTGCAGGGCTAGTTAGAAACCAAAGCAGAGATTTCTTAAAGAGATTAGAATAAAAAGAATATCAATTAGGGCTGAACTGGGAGTGCTTAAATGCCAAACTCCATCTTCTGTCATAACTGGTGACACAACATATTTCCACAAATCATAGGGCAGAGCCATGAGGTCAGGGATTTAGGGAAAAGAACCACCACCAAGTGGGCTACCAATGTACATCAGAAATGACCACATCCCAAATGTTTTTTATATTTGCTCTTAAACACACATCCAGGAATTTTATGTACAGGATGCTGTGGTCCACTTACCGGCCACCAGGCTATCTCTCGGCCAGCCAGAAAGAAGCCTCCCACAGAGCCCCGGTTGGTCCTCAGCATTGCCTGAACAGAAGGGAAGACAGGGGAGGGTCATACCACAGGAAAAGCACTCAAAAGATCCTACATACTCTGGGCAGTGCTGTTGGTGGTGGCTTTTTCAGCACTCCTACACAGAGAAACTTGTTCCCAAAAACTTATATAGCTTCAAATATTAAAGTACTTCTAAGTCATAGTGATACAAAAACCCAGAACTGGTATAATTTTAAGAAATCCTATTCCTCAACTTCTGTCCCAACTTCTCTGTTGATTTGTTATTTATGAAAACAACATTAGGTAACATTTTAGCTGTGCTTGGAAGGAAATTTGCAGCCTCAAACTCATTACTGAAAAGAAAGAATAAATGTCAATGGATTAAGCACCCAACTCACTAAGTTAGAAAGTGACCTAACAACAAAGGAAGGCAGGAGAAATGAAATCATAAAAGAATAGCACATCTGTCCTGTATAACAGGTGCTAGAGACGCCAAATAGAATAAGTCTGAGAAGCTCAGTGCTGGTCATGATCACACAGTGGGGCTGCCTGGAGAATAAATTGTCAGTGTAAGCATTATTTTTGTCACGCACGTGCACACACACACATACAAAAGCAATTCTGGGAAAAAAAGACAAGGACATTCGCAAAAATTCTCAGTCTTGTCTCAGCTTTGTCATACCACAACTTTCCCTCCCCCATGTGCCCACCCTGAAAGCCCACTGGTTTCCCACATACCCACAGCCCAACAGCCATCACCACCACGAAATACACGACAATGACAGAGATGTCCGTAGGGTTTTGGATACGCTCTGACAGCGCAGGGGACTCTGGGGTCCCAGCCATGGTGCTGGGGCTTAGAGTGCTGGCCATGGCTACAGGAGGTGCTATCCCCATCTAGGAGATGAATCTTTCTTTTTATAAGTGCTGGATTAATCATCAGCCTCAGGCAGATGGGGCGAGGTAGCAGAGACAGCTCCGTTGTGTGGGACCTTTAAACCTCACCTTTGAAGCCTGGCTCTGATGTTCTGGCCCTCCAAAGGTTGGTGTTAGCCTACATAGGGAGTGAGAATGATGGGTGAGGGGCCAAAAATGTAGGATAATTGGAAGTGGAGAGTGGGGTGTTAGAGAAATGAAGTGTCTCTAGGAGCATGGCATGTGGTGTTGGGAGCCATCCTCCTGGGAGGCAAGGGCCCCCAGTTTTCAGGAACTGCATCTGAGTCAAGGACCGAATGCAACCTGGCCCCAGCAGTCTCCTTTTATGGCTGGATCCTGAACCAGATTAGAATGGAGACATGCCCTTTTGATCAGCACAGACTGCTGAGAATGATATTCTGCCCTTAGGCTGTTTTTAATCAAATTATGCAATTATGACAAAATCATGCCTTCAAGCTACCATATATAAAAGCTGTGCAATAAAGCTGAGGTTGCCTTTTCCTATTGATGAAAGGTCCTCCTGATCCCACTATTTTCCATCTCTTCTCTATCCCATGCTCGTCTACTCCCAGGTTTTCTAATAACTTTGCTAGGCTGGTTCCTGACAGGTGGCAACCAGTACAGGAACCTGAGGAATACTGACCCCGCACAACACTCCTCCGAGAGAGTTGTTTTGGAGTGCTGTGGTTGAGTCATAGGTGAGTCCTTAATGTGAAGTAGGTCATATATTTCTGTAAATTTAGGTAATTGAGGGGGTGCATTGTTTGTCAGGAGTAAAGCATGGCACAGTCTGGGTCAAAGGCCCATGATGTGTATATGTGCAAGTGTTAAAGTCTATGCTCACAGCTCACAGAGCCTGGGTGCGGACTCATCAATTGGAGCATTTTCTGCAGCTTGTGCAGGAGGTATGCCCTGGGTTCCCTGAAGAGGGAACTGTTAATCAGGATACTCGGGCTAAAGTTGGGTCCCGTTTGAGAGCTTATTACACTGCTCGAGGGCCTGATGGGATTAACTTTTACCATCTATAATTTGGTCAAGGATTCCATCCACCTGAAACCTGAGGTTGAGCACATAAGTCCCCTCCAGTGCATTCCTTCTGCACCCGCTCTCAAGGATCGGGATGCCTCTGATTTTCTCCCTAAGGAAGATCCTCATCTTCAGAGGAAGTGCCACAACTCAAGGAAGAAGTTGCTTCATATCATAAGGAGGAGGAGCCCCATGGGGACGAAAAATTAGAGTGATGATTTTGAGGGCGTGCCTACCAAGGATTTGATTAAAGCTTTTGCAGCCTTACAGGCAGGCTTTAAGAAAAAGGAGTGGGATCACTCCCTGTTCCCTCCCTCTGCGGCAGCTGCAGTGCCTGTTCCCCTGGCTTCTGCAGGTTTTGCTCCCTCTGCTCCAGTTCCAAGCAACTTCCTCTTTGCTGTCCGCTGGGAACTCCCAGGCTTCTTCCTGTCTGCTACTCTGTTGCAGCAAGCTTTGCATTGGCTCAGGAAGCCGGGAGGACACTTTAGGATTCCAAGCCTTTCCTACTGGTGTGGATCCAGCTTCTAATCAGCAATACTATGAACCCATTCCCTTTAAAGGCAGCGAGCAGTCTCTCAATACAGAGCTACTGCCCCTTTTACCACGGCTATGATAGATACCCTGGGGGATGACGCCTTGCCACCTAACGCTTGGAAAAGTATTGCCAAGGCGTGTCTTTCTGGGTGGGGGAAATATCTATTATGGAATGTGAATCTTTCTAAATGTAGAATATAAATGTCCCAGTCTGGGACTAATTAATGAAATAACATTTGTGCCCTCAAAGAGGAGCATGTTCTCCTGCATTCTCTGGGAGGCCTACGTAGAAATTTTTTGTGAAACTGTTTTTGCAAATGTATGGACCTGTGTTAGACCCTGTGGGCAGTTCCACCCATCTCTTGCATCCTGTCTCCCTACTGGAGCCAGAATGGTCTTCTATGTGTTATCATCAGCCTATACTGGGTTCCTTAAATAATCGCTTACTGAATAAATGAATGAATGTTGGTAACACTAAGAATAAGACATCACTATTTGTAGACCATTCCTACAACAGGAAAGATTAGAGTCCCTGCATCCTTGAGCACATCCTTTCACCACATTTCCTTCTGATTCCACCAGGATCCATAAGTTGACAAAACACAAAATACCAAACCAATTTTGCTCAATTTTTCATCTTCTCACATGTTTTCTCTGCCAGTCTTTGTTTGTCAGTCTTGCCACTGCTGACATGTGGGTTAAACAACTTTTTTGTGGAGCGCTATTGTGCATATTGTAGGGTATTTGGAAACATCAATGGCTTCTACCAACCAGACACCAGTAGCAAACTGTCCTACCCTCCTCCCAGTTGTGACAACCAGAAATGTCCCCAGGCATTGTTAATTGTCCACTGGAGGACAAAATTACTCCTGATTTAGAATTATTGACACAGTCAATAAATCCATTTTATTAACTCCAAGCAATTAACTTTTCATCTTTCTCACCTTCCAGATCCCCTCTGTCACTGGCCTGGTAGGTTCTATTCCTATAATGTTAACAAACACATCTTTGAATTCTATGCCATGGACAGTCCCATGACCATATTTACTCTTTCTTGGGTTTCTCTAATTTATGTAATATAAAAGAGCTTTCAAATATGAAAACCTGAAAATGTCTCTGCCATGTTTAAAATCTTCCATTTATTTTGAGTAAATGAAACCTCAAATCCCAAGAGTGACATATAAAGTAGCCTCATCTCTGCCAAGACTCCACCTCACCACCTTTGCTTGTATGCACAGCAAATTCTGTCATCTCATGGGGATGCCTTGGTCTTAAATGCTACAGAAATTTTATGCCTTCTTATTTATTCTTCTTATAATGTCTTTTCTATAAATCTAATTTAGAATTAGAACAAGGTCTACTTCCTCTGGGAGATTCAAATATAAAGAATAACATGTCAATTTATATTCTAATTGTAACATTAGGTGGGCTTATTCCTGTCATTTTATTAATTGATTTCTGGTTATTTTCAATATCCTTTGTTCCTTTACTTCTCTCGTATTATTGGAGATTTTCTGTAATGGTGACATTTGAGTCTTTTCTCTTACTTGTTTTTGTGTTGTTGCTTTTTTTTTCTATCAGTAACTTTTTATATTTTTGTGTGTTTCCATGATGGTGTATATATCCTTCTCTTACTTCCAATCCTAGGACTCCCTTAAGCATTCCTCAGAAGGTCACTCTAGTGCTTATGAATTCCCTTAGCTTTTTCTTGTCTGGAAAAGACATTATTTTTTCTTAATTTATCCAGGATAACTTTGCTGTGTATAGTATCCTTGGTTAGCTGGGTTTTCTTTTTCTTTCAACACTTTTTTTTTATTAAATCATAGCTGTGTACATTAATATAGTCATGGGGTACAGTGTGCTGTTTTATATATACAATTTGAAATATTTTCTTCAAACTGGTTAACATAGCCTTCATGTCATTTTCTTAGTTATTGTGTTAAGACATTTATATTCTACATTTAGAAAGATTTGCATGTACCCTTATAAGATGAACCATAGGTGTGATCCCACCAATCACCCTCCCTCACCCATCCTCCCCCCTCCACTCCCCTCCCTCTTCCCATTCCCCAAATTCTTGAGCTATAATTGGGTTATAGCTTTCCTATGAAAGCTATAAGTTAGTTTCATAGTGGGTCTGAGTACATTGGATACTTTTTCTTCCATTTTTGAGATACTTTGCTAAGAAGAATATGTTCCAGCTCCATCCTTGTAAACATGAAGGAAGTTAAGTCTCTATCCTTCTTTAGGACTGCGTAGTATTCCATGGTGTACATATTCCACAATTTATTGATCCATTCGTGGGTTGATGGGGTACTTGGGCTTCTTCCATGACCTAGCAATTGTGAATTGGGCTGCAATAAACATTATGGTACAAACATCTTTATTGTAGTGTGATTTTTGGTCTTCTGGATATATACCTAGTAGAGGAATTGTAGGATCAAATGGTAGGGTAAAATACTAGAAGAAAGTGTAGGGAAGACAGTTGAAGAAATCAGCCTGGGTGAAAATTTTATGAGGAGGACCCCCAGGCAATTGAAGCAATATGAAATATACACTACTGGGACCTGATCACACTAAAAAGCTTCTGCACAGCAAAGAACACAGTAAGTAAAGCAAGCAGACAGCCCTCAGAAAGGGAGAAGATATTTGCTGGTTATGTCTCTGACAAAGGTTTAATAACCAGAATCCACAGAGAACTCAAATGTATTAGCAAGAAAAGAACAAGTGATCCCATCTCAGGGTGGGCAAGGGACTTGAAGAGAAACTTCTCTGAAAAAGACAGGCGCATGGCCTATAGATATATAAAAAGATGCTCACCATCCTTAATCATCAGAGAAATGCAAATCTAAACAACTTTGAGATATCACCCAACACCAGTAAGATTAGCCCATATCACAAAATCACAAAATCAGAGATACTGGCATGGATGTGGAGAAAAGGGAACACTTCTACACTGCTGGTGGGATTGCAAACTAATATGTTCCTTTTGGAAAGACATCTGGAGAACACTTAGAGAACTAAAAATAGACCTGCCATTTGATCTTTCAGTACTTTGAATATATGACACCATTCTCCCCTATCCTGGAAGTTTTCTGCCGACAAATATGCTAAGTTCAATGGAGAATCTTTTATAAGTATCTATACACTTGTGCTCTTTTTATAATTGTGTCTTTGAATTTGATTTTTGACATATTAGATATAATGTGCCATGGAAAGGATCTCTTTACACTGCATCTGTTTGAGGATCTCTGAACCCCCAGCGTCTGGATATCTAAATCACTTGCTGTACTCAACAAGTTTCATCTATTATTTTGTCAAATAGCTTTTGCAAGCATTTCATTTTCTTTTAGCCTTTGTAATTCCGAACCTTTGTGAATTTTGTTGCTTTATGTTGTCCTATATACTACACCAATTTTTCTTATTTTTTAATTATTTTTTATATTTTTGTTTAACTGGGTAATTTCAAAAGAGGTGTATGACATACCTTTTCCGTGTGGAACACAACTACAAGAAGGACTTTACCTAATAAATTCCAATATTGTGACCTAGTTGTTTGTACCCTCCAGTAACCTGAAATAAAAGAGTTGTCTTCAACCTCTAAGATTATTTCTTCTACTTGATGTGGTCTATCATTGAATAAAATCTTTTGAAATGGATTTTATATTTCATCCAATGAATTTTTCTGGTCTGAAATTTCTATTTTATTCTTTTTAATGACATATATCTCTTTGGTAAATTTCTCATTCATATCCTGAGTTGTTTTGTGTACATTACATTGTTTTTCAGCATCTTGCTGAGCTTCTTTCAAATCAATATATCTGTTTTTTCTGGGGTTATGTAAAATCTTTATAATTGTGATGATTGGGACCTGTTGCTGGATTGATTCCTTTGGAGGTTTCATATTTCCTTGCATTTTTATGTTTTCTGTGTCCCTATGTTGACATCTGAATGTCTGATGTCCAAAGTTGGTTGTACTAATTTTGTTTATTGGCTATTGTAGGACAGAATATTTTCCTGAAGATGTATCTATGGTGTTGGTTAAGTAGGGAACTTTGACCTTGATTCTTGCTGCATGAAGTAATGTAGTTTCTATTTGATTTCTTGGCTGTAAACCCAATCATTACTGTCTGGATTTCCTTGGTGGCTCTGGGTGTGGTTATTATTAGAGGGTGTGGTAAAGTTCTTCTGGGGTTTGGGGTGTCATGTGGGCAAGATTTGGGCCCCAGTGATGGCAGAAGTGGGCTAAGCCTGCCTGAACTTGGGTCCGAGGAAGGCATACACTCAAATGGGTGTAAGTGGGTCCAAGTGGACCAATTCTTGCCTACTTTGGCTTGCTCATATGATAGTAGTTGTGTGGCATGACAGGCGACTGAGTAGGTTTTTGAAACCCCAAGCAACAGATAGGGTCCACATGATGCCCACCTAGGACATTTATCCAGCCCACCAGGTGTTTTTGGCACCACTGCCTGTCCTGCTTAGCAGCCCACTCATCCTGGGGCCTGCAGTCCAGCCCTCTAATGGTCTGATGGACAGTAAACTGGCTCCCTGTTTAAAAAGTTTGAGGACCCCTGGTGTAGAAGATGGCAGTAACAGCAGCAGGTCAAACATCTCTGGGTTGCAAACGGGGTGTGCTGAGGTTGATTGTGGCTGCAATGCTCTGTGACATGTCCAGGTAAGTGCCAGCTGTGGTGGTAGTGGCAGGATGGGTGGGCTTAACCTCAGGCCCCTGGGATGAGCATTCAGGTGTCAATGGCATTTGATTAAGCTTTATGACTCACAGCTCTGGAACACATGCTTTGGCACAAGGGAACAATGATAGGCTAAGCAGACTTTTCTTAATGACTCTGATAGTGTGTTCAGGCACTGGTTATATCAGGCAGAAGAGAGGGGATCCCCAGGACCCTGGCAGAATGAATATCAGAGGCTGGTAGCAGCTATGCTGCAGCCCCACTACAGGATTGGTGGGGTTGCTTTCAGTGGCAGTAGCCACACGCATGTAGGTGAGGAGAGCAATGTGTACTATACTTCCATCTCAGCAGCCCTCTTGTGATGAGAGCTATGTGTGAAGAGCTCTGTCTGGGAATTTAACACAAAGCCTGTGTCCATGGCTGCTGGGCTGATGCCTACATACATGGAGACTGGGGTGGGCCTGAGCCCTGGCTCCATTAGAACCCTAGGCTGGGAAGGTTAGCTTGGTACTTAAGGGAAATGACTCTGGGTCAGCTGGTGATGCCCTGAAATCTTTGTCAATGGGTTCCATTCTTGTGTCTGGGACTGCAAGGATTAGCCTAGCACTGAGGTGGGTCTAGAGGTTGATTCATGGGACCAGGCCTGGTTCCTTCCTAGGGATGTGGATACCTGTTTTGGATTCAGGGACATACATTTCTCTTTATTCCCCCATGTTTGGAAAATTTTAACCATTATTTCTTTGAATAAACTCTCTGTCCCTTTCTCTTTCTTCTCCTTCTATAATTGCAAGAATGTGAACATGGGTCTATTTGACAATGTCCTATAAGTCCCTTAACTCGGCTTCAGTATTTTTTATTTATTTTTCTTTTTCCTCCTCAGATTCAATGATTTCCATTGATTTGTCTTTAAGTTCACTGATCCATTCTTTTGCTTGGTCCATTTCTCTGGTGAACCTCTTTCCTGATATTTTTTTTTTCTTTTAGTTCAGGTATTATATCCTTCAGCTTTAGAATTTCTGTTTGATATATTTTATGTCAATTTTTGGGACAAGTTCTTGTTCTGTCACCCAGGATGGAGTGCAGTGTTATAGTCATAGCTCACTTTAACCTCAGACTTCTGGGATGAAATGATCCATGCACCTCAGCCTCCCAAGTAGCGAGGAAAACAAGGACACCTCACCACATTCAGGTAATTATTTTAAATTTTTTCTATAGAGATGGGATCTTGTTACATTGCCCATAATGACGTTGAATTCCTGGCCACATGCAGCCCTCCAGCCTTGGCCTACCAAAGTGCTGAACTCACAGGCATGAGCTACCTTACTCAGCCTACTTTTATATTTTCTATCTCTTTATTGAAATTCTCCATTTGTTTATATATTGCTGAGCTTTCCTTTAATTCTTTGTCAGATAATCATGTAACTCCATCTCACCAACTCAACTTCTAGACACTTTTTCATTTGTTTGAAACAAGTTTTCTTATTTTCTTCACTTTCTTTGACTCTCTGTGTTGGTAAGATAGCCAGAAATTCTAGCTGTCTCTCAGAATTTTGTGCTTGCCAAAACTGCTACCTCTGCTCTAAGTAGTCCCATGAGATTAGGTTTTATTAAGTCCTATCAGTAGCTTGAATTCCCCATTAAAAAGACATAGGTTGGCCAATTGGATAAAAGAGCACAAGCCATCTATATAATGTCTCCAGGAAACACACCTAACCTTGAAGGACAAAACAAGACTCAGGGTGAAAGTATGTTTTTCCATCTTCAGGAAGTAGCTTAGAGTTGGACTTTATTTCCCAATCACTCTGCACTAGCAAGGGATCTTATCTATAGAAAATAGCTGCAATATTTTTCACACTACATACTCTAATTGTGGGAAGGATAACTATCAGAAGTGGGTTCATTGAAAAATTATTTCTTTGTTCTCTGCATTCTAGTAATACTCAGGAATGCAGAGCCCAATCTTCACTTAGAACTAAGTAATTAAAGAGGCAGTCCCGTGGGTGAGAGCTATAAAATTTGGGACATTTGATGAGTTCACAAACTCTTTCCAGGAAAAAACCTTCATATCTGGATTTATCTGCAGAGTGAGCTTAAGGGAAAGTATAGGAAGTGCTTCACTTTCAACCTCCTGTAAATATATTGTGTGGCCAAATGCAAACTTTTTAGGGCCCCACCCTCAAGCAGCAGCTGAAAAAATGTGCTGAAAAACCCCTTCCAGAGAGGAAGTTGGAATGTGGTATATTAGCCCATTTGCTATGCTGATCATGGAAGATATAACTCCTGGTAGTGTTTATACACCTGATCAAAAGCACCTTTTTGTTCCATGATCTACAGACTCACAAATGCCAAATTCCTTCTGTTCCCAGAGATAGGTGGTTTAAGATACAATTCCTTGTGCCAGAGCTGTAGCAGTTGGGCATTCATTGTGTGCTTGACTTTTTCCAGGGAGAATCTGCAGACTTGGATTTATGACTGAAGCAACACAGGCAGAAGGCATGGGAATCATGTACCCCACTACATTTCAAGTAAGAGAGGTCCAATGTTTGTCTGCCCAGTTGGCTCCCTGCTGTCAGCTAGTTATAAGCCTCAGTCTCAATCATGAATTAGAAAAATGGGCAGATAAACTCTTTCTAAGGAGAAAGTTGAAACTGGGCATTTTTTTTTCTTTGCACTGATCACAAGGTTATCAACCCTGGAATTGCTTGAGCCCTTGTTTAAAGCCATGTCTTTGTTCTGTGACTTAAGGAGATTCATGAAAGTACCTTCCACTCTCAGAGCCAGCTACATTAAGAGCCAAATTCTCCTGTGGGGTTCTTAAAGTTGGGTCCAAGCATTATGTGTGGTCCAAAAAGAAGCTGTGTGTTGGGGATTCCTTTCTGATTATAAGGTGCAGTTCCCAGGGTGGATATTGTGCCACCATTTTTCTATTTATTTCAATATGCATTTTTTTCAGTTGCACAATGTGTGGGAATTTTTCAACTAATTTATGACTTTCTCTCAGAAGAAACTGATCGGTATATACATATGATTATTTGGTGCATTCATGGGAGGGGTGATGTGAGAAGGTTCCTATTCCCCATGTCCCTAACTTTCTACACGTCCTCTATTTCCCCCATAAGCAGCAGAGTCTCTGGTTCCATTTCAGTTCTTTAAGTTATCCACTAAGTTCACCATCTGTGACAGTGCACCCCACTGCTAATGGAGAACAGAACTTCATTTTCATATTTTTACTGGTACATCACCTGTCACTTACTTTCTAACAAAGGAATACAAACTCTTCCCACAGACCTCAAACAGGGTTCTATGTAATAGTTAAGAGTAGCACCATCTTACAAAATCAATTAGATTTATGTACATTAACAAAGAGTAATCAGAAAGTGAAATTAAGAAAATAATTCCACTTAAAATGGCATCAAAAAGAATAAACTACCTCAAATAAACTTAACCAAAAAGATGAAATATTTGTATACAGAAAATGGCAAAATGTTGCTGAAATACATTAAAGAAGATATAAATAGGGGCAGAGCCAAGATGGCTGACTACAGCCAGCTTTTTACAGAAGCTCCCGTCCAGAAGGAGGCTGAAAGGACAGAAGTTTAGCTAATTAGCTGATGGTTTGGAGCAGAGCCAAGAGAGAAGATTGAGGAGCACACTTCAACCTTCCTGAGG
>CAUYQV010006502.1:0-20769 GCA_963574575.1 Galagoides demidoff
GGATATGGGAGAAGGGAGGTATTCAGGGGGACCTCACCTAATGTGCATGATGCAATGGTACATTTCAAAACTATTAAGAAATGAGTATAATTGTGATGGATGTGTTACTTGGTTCAATGTAAACATTTCACATTGTATATCGAAGCAGTGCCCTGAACCCCACAAATGCATCAATGTACTAAGTTATGATTTAATAAAAAATAATTAATTATAAAAAAAACCCAACGTATAGGATCCCTATAAGGACTAACAGAGCCTGTGTATCAGCACGAGCAGTGTTGTCTGGAAGGCAGCATAAATACAGCAAGCTTGAGCTCAGGGCTCCTCTGAATTACTCAGTCTAAGTCTGACCCTCTAAAAATAATCATAAAATAAACAAATAGCCAAACAAATAAGCCCATGCTTCATTTAACATTGTTCCAACACCAGTGCTAGCATTTTCTCTTCAAAATACCTTGACTCCCTGCCCTGACCTGCCCTGCCCTGCCCTGACCCCCTGCTACACCTGTGAACTCTGAACACATAGTCTACCTCAACCTTGACACATGTAAAATACATGAAGTCAGTTAAGCCTACTCATTAAATATAGAAAACTAACACTTTCCTACAACATTTATGTCCTGGACATAATTTTAGAAATAAGTTAGAGGTGCTGATATCCCTCTTTTAAAATTTTGAAAATCTATCAATAAAATTATATATTAATAATAACTTTTTTCTACATACAAAAGCTTTATATGTATATTATATATACCATAAACATTCTACAAAATACTGATTAACAAAATAAAAAGGAATTCAAATCCTACCATATGTACGACATTTAATATTATTATTTATGCATTTCTTTCTGGACTTTAGGTGCACACATATTTATTGCTGGATGATTTTAATATAAAGTTGTATTCATAGTGCTCATAATCTTTTGTCATTTCAGAAGATATAAAGTCTTTGTAGGTCTTTAAAAGTTTTGCAACCTAATTTAAATAGCATAGAATGCCAAAAATAGATATGAATATGGCTAGCAATATGATTATGGGTTTTTATACAAATACATGTATGTAGGCTGGGCACGGTGGTTCACGTCTGTAATTTCAGCACTCTGGGAGGCCAAGACTCACAAGTTTGAGACCAGCCTGAGCAAGATTGAGACACCATCTCTAAAAAAAAAAAAAAATAGCCGGGCGTTGTGGCGGGCACCTATATTCTCAGCTACCTGAGAGGCTGAGGCAAGAGAATTGCTTAAGCCCAAGAGTTTGAGGTTGCTGTGAGCTATAATGTCACAGCACTCTGCCAAGGGCAATAAAGTGAGAATCTGTCTCTAAAAAAATAAATAAATAAAAGTAAATAAATGTATAAACATACAGATACAAATGCTACACAAAATATAAATACTATCTAACAGATACATACATACTGAAATCTATTTTACATATTGCATAAAATAGGCTTTTACTTTTAAAGAATCAAATTCATGCCCTTGTCTGAAGTTCCTTCCTCGCCTCTTGACCTCCGACACCATGGGTGCTGCCCAGCTAGCAGCTGCGGCCCAGTCAGTGTCCGCCTTCTCGGGGCCCTGGACGGCGGGGATCCTGGGTCCCTGAGGGAAGGCTCTGCTCACCCAGGATGTGGCGTCCCTTCGGGCACCACTGTCTGAACTATACCGAGATGAATGAGCTGCAGCAGCGCCTTAGACCCCGAGGCCTGGTCGTGCTTGGCTTCCCTGCAGTTTGGGCATCAGGAAAATGCCAAGAATGAAGAGATTCTGAATTCCCTCAAGTCTCAGGTACATCCGACCCGGCAGAGGGTTCAAGCTCAACTTCACTCTCTTGGAGAAGAGCGAGGTGAATGGTGTGGAGGTTCACCCACTCTCTGCCTTTCTGTGGGAAGCCCTGCCAGGGCCCAGCGATGACACCACTGCACTCAGGACTGACCCCAAGTTCATCACCTGGTCCCCGGTGTACCACAATGACATTGCGTGGAACTGTGAGAAGTTCCTGGAGGGTCCTGACCGTACTTGCCCATACGCGGTACAACTGTAGCTTTCCAACGATCGATATAGAGCCAGACATGGAAGCACTGCTGTCCTAAGGGGTCCCTCCTGCACCAGCTTCCTGGCAGCAACAGCGCTGCTCTGGGGGGGTGGGGGAGGCGTCTCATCCATGATAGTGCTACCTCCTCAAAGCTTGGGGGAACGCCTAATGCCCCAGAAAATCTGCTGAGATGGACGCTGGTACTGTCATTCGAATCAGTTTAACAACTGCTTTTAACCCCTACTGAGTATCAGGCATCATGAATGTTACCAAGATGAATAAGAAACAGATGATGTTGGAAGGTTTTCCCAATCACCTCTCAGAGATCAATCAGTCTAGGCACAAATACTTATGAGAGGCATGAAATGCTATAATGATCATACCAAGTGCTAAACAAGCACCAGGAGGAAAGACATCATATTCTGCAGATGGAAAAGAGGAAGGCCAAGCAAGTTGTCACCAACATTGGATGGATGAGAATCGAAAGAGGAATAATTTGGCTGAAGGAACCACGAACAAAGGCAGGGCATAATTAGAGTCCCCGGGAGCAGGTGCCCAGATGCATCTCTGGCTGATTTAATTACAGATACCAGGACAGAGCAAAGCATTTTGTGAACTGCGTCTACTCCTAAGACAATAGATGGGTAACAACCTTTCATGGCACCTTTAATTCAACACTGTGTTTATTGGAATAAACCCTTAGTTGAAGCCAGTTGAAGTTGACTTCTCTAAATATATCTAGATATACAGTCAGCCCTCCACACACATAGATTCAATTAAAAATATTACCCCCCAAATTGCATCTACAGTCAACACACACACACTTTTTTCCTGTCATTGTTCCCTAAGCAATACAGCACCATAGCATTTACATTGTATCATGTATTGTAAGTATCTAGAGATGATATAAGTATACAGGAGAGTGGCTTTGGTTATATGCAAATATTTCACCATTTAAGGAACTTAAGGAGCATCAGTGGATTTTTGGTACCCAAGAGAGGTCTTAGAACCAGTCCCCTATGGTACCCAGGGACCACCATATACAAACACACACACATATATTTAGATATCTTTAGAATATTTATGCATACTTTGAAGTATATTATATATATTATTTATATGTAGTACATATATATTCTTTTTCCTTTGGAAATTAAGAGATATGGTATGCTACGAAGTGATGCCTCTTCCAGCAGGTCCTAGGGCTAGAAACTGGCACGGCTGTGGGTGTGCTCACCCAGCTGCCCATGGTGACAACTGAACTGAAATGTGCTTGCTGGAATTTTCAAGCCATTCCTAAGTCCAGAGTATAACTGAATTTGCTATCAGAGAGCCAATTTGCTGTGGGGGAAATTAAGTTATTATTGCCTCCTGAATGTCAGCTGGCAGCTTCCATCTCGGGCTAATGCCTGTAATTGTACAAACAGCCTTCTGAGCACAGCCCGCGTGGCAGCCGCACATGGCATTTACAGTTGTTATAATAACACAACAGCCAGCCAAGAAGCGCAGCACGAGCGCACCTCCAACCCGCAAGCGACCTGCTAATTAGCAGCTGTGTGGGGTTAACAGAAAGAGCACCTCTTAGCGGGCGGCGTGTTATTAATGTAAACACTGACCCGGGGAAATGGGGGAACGTGTGCCAGAAGGAGCTCAAGCCTCCCTGCCCTTGTTGGCCAGACAAATGGGGAAAGCACACACACTCAACAGAAAGAGCCTGTAAAATTAATTGAACATTGAGAACAGGGAATCTGGTGTCTTTTTCCCACAATCTTCCCACAGCTCCTGAATGGTAACTACTGAATTAATTTCAGGGCGTGGGTATCAAGGTTAACCGTGTCTGGTCCTGAGACCCAACGCTGCGTCTTGGCTCTGACGGCTACTTCTCTCTGTCTCCACTGGATTATTTCATTTATGTTTCCCCCTTGGAAGTTTGGTTCTCTGTGCTCAGAAGGCTGCTTGTATAATCACGTTATTATCAAATCTCATATTGAAAAGTAAAATACCTCCTAACATTCCTCCTCCTCCCACCAGCCGCTCTGAAACTCCACGTGTCTGCTTCTGTCTAGCCCCTGAGTTCTGCTAGACACTGACTGGAATGCAATTCTTAATAATTGTCACTGTACAAAGGTAACAAACTTCTTAGGCAAAACAAACACAACACCTGAATCATGAGGGCCGCTCACACGTTCTCTGAGTCTCGTTACTTCCTTGGTACATATTTGCCTCCTTACAGTAGTAAATTTTTCTCTTAATCTTTCTAACAAAGTTAAACTTCTTTTCTCTAATACAGCTTTGATCTCTCATGATGTCACAAAGTGAACAGATACCAGATTCGGTGCTCATTTACCTTAAAACAAATGTTCACTGGGTACAGCAGTTGGTAATAATAATTAATGATGATGGCAATATTTGTTAGGTTGTAACCACTATGTTGGACACTTTACATATGTATAATCTCATTCTAGCCTTGTGACAAGTTCATTAAGTGTGTTCCATTACTGTCATTTAATACACGAGAGACTGGCTCTTAAGAGAAATTCAGTACTTGCTTAAAACCTCACAATCAATGTAAAAGCTAGAATCCAAACTGGATGGATTTTACTCCTTCACCCAAACTCTTCTCCACAAAAGCAATTAAGAAATCACTGCTCTGCTCAGCCCAGTGGTTCACGCCTCTAAGGCTAGCACTCTGGGAGGCCAAGGCAGGTGGATTGCTGAGCTCAGGAGTTCAAGACCAGCCTGAGCAAGAGTGAGACCCTGTTGCTAAAAATAGAAAAACTAGTGAGGTGTTGTGGCAGGCCCCTATAGGGCCAGGTACTCGGGATGCTGAGGCAGGAGGAGTGCTTGAGCTCAAGAGTTTAAGGTTGCTGTAAGCTGTGACATCCTGGCACTCTACCCAGAGTAACAGAGTGAGACTCTGTCTCAAAAAAAAAAAAAAATAGAAATCATTGCTCAGGGTTCTGATCCCCTCATGTATATAGACAGAATGACCTCTAAAGACCCATAAAATATAAGGAGACTAAAAAATGTAAAATGTAACCTGCAGGAGGCTTCCCAGCTATTTATGAACCAGGAGATAAGGGCATAAACCTCTCCTCTAAATAAATTAGACAGCTTTTCCAGGAGCGTTTACATTATGGGACACTTTTTGTACTGAGTAAAGACTTTTGGGATCTACATTGGGAGGGCCTGAGTTTCACAGGTAGTAGGTTCTCTTAGTCCAGGCCATCCTGAAGGGAAATATCCCCCTTTCTCAGAAGCCTAGCAGCAAAACAGACCCTCCTGGGCAGTGCACAAAACCCTCATGCCAACTGCATACACCATCAGCGGGACTCACTATGTTTACATGCAGGTAGGCAATCAAGAATTGTAAGGCATGTATGTGCTCAAAACCAGCAGCACACAAAAAGTAAAGACCACATAAATGCACAGAGATAGCCCCCCGAGAGTCAGGTGAGTTAAATAATAACAAACAAGATCCTTACATATTTTAGCCTCAACAAAGTTAGAGACAAAATTTATCTATTTAAAGACAGGATGCTGAAAAGTAAAAAATCAGAGGTTTTTACTTTAAGGTTGCCAGAATAAAGCATCAGCAGAATGACAGGAAGATTGAGTAGGGTAGCTGTCCTAAAATGCAGATTAGAATGGTAAAAGTAGAGAGAATGAAGAAAGCAGGCAGGGGTCAGTACCAGGCAGTTGAGCGTTTTACTAAACAAAGTAACTATAAAAAGATCCAAGAATGGAGAGGATATTGTCAATATATATAATGAAAGAAACTGAGGGATAAAAAAACACAAAATTCTTCAGACTAAAAGGGCTGGAGTGATTAAGATAAATGACAGAAGACCACATCTAAAAGATTGTCACCGAACTTCAGGGCAGCATGGAGTTAACAAAATAAAGTCTGGAAGCTTCCAGAAGAGAGTGAGAAAAAAAATTCCTATCTCTCACAAAATAACAATCTGGGTACTCATCAAGACCACTGGCTATTAGAAGACAATGCCTCCAGGTTTCTGGGGGCAAGTTTTTAAATGCAGATTTCATATTTTGGAACAGTCCTAGGTATGCAAACCAAATGAGAAGACAACATAGACAATCACCTTAAATCGGGGGCTCAGACTCTGTTCCTAGTACCTTACACTCCGTATTACTACGATACCTCTGCTACAATTAATGAACCAATACTGCATATATCTTGGTTCAGACTGTCTCAGTTTTGACCTAACTTCTTTTTTCCATCCAGGGTACAATGGTACATTTAGTTGCCACATCTCCCTACACTCCTTTGCCTGTGAAAGTTCTCCAGACTTTTCTCATTTCTGATGATCTTGACAGTTTTGAGAAATACAGGTAGGTATTTTGTAGCATGTCCCTCTATTTGTCTAATTTTTTCCTCATGTTCAGACTGAGGTTATGAGTGTGGGGGAGGAACATCACGGAAGTAACGTGCCATTCTGATCACACCCTATCAAGGCTAAAGACTGTCATGGTGATTTCCCACTGTGGATGTTAGCCTGAATCACCTGGTAACATTTGCCAGGTTTTCCATACTGTGCTATGCAGAACCCACACTTACAGAATGGGACTTAGCATCCACCTCCAGGAACATAGAGTTTTTATGTAGATTATTTAGACTATTTCTGCTTGGGAGATTCATCTCTTCTTCCCTGTTAATCAATTATTTCTTTATATTTGCACAGACACTGATATATATTTTATACTTTACATTACAACCCAGTATTACTTTATTTTGTTGCTCAAATTGTTCCAGCTTTGGCCATGGGAGTGATTTCAGTTGGCTCCTGGGTATAAGCATGTTAGAGCAGGGTTCTGCTCCGGACAGACTGAAGAAAGACACAGGCATAGTGGGAAGGTCTGCTGTGCTTCATTCAGCTCTTAGTGGCAGAGGAGGCAAGCACGGGAAATCTGCAAAGCGGCAAATACCCTGTACCTGTATACCTGGGGGGACAGAAGAAGCAAAGTGCCAGGCAGCAGTTACACAAGCAAAACATCACTGTACCTACTAATGACCTCTAAGAACACAGGACGCCTTCCCATGGGGGTGAGAGCAGAGACAACTGTGTCTCATCCCTCAGCCTACCTTTGACATAACCCCATCAATGGGTGCTGTTTGTTTCTGTGTTTCTGTTTTTGTTTTTGAGTACTTCCTTACTTTCTATCACCATAAGATTGTCTAGGCTCATTTTGTATATTTCCTGCCATGGTCCCCAAATCAATCATTTCTCTAAAGAACCACACCTCTTTCATTGGAATGGTGTTAGAAGCCAGGGTCTGAGTGCTGGGTATGGTCATCTCTTCTGATGTGTTACTGCTTCAAGGCTCTCTGAGCTGGCAATGCAGGAAATACAGGTGAGTATGCTATTATATGATATATACTTACACATCTATAAATATTTTTATTATATATGTAACCATATGGGTCTATATTAAACTAAACAGAAGACAAATTCATACTGATGTCTCCAGCTATACTACACAATCACATGGATTGTTCTAGTTCCTACCCATGCTTATCTGTAAACTTCCACTCCCACGGGGAGAAGCCTGGTTCCCACCATCTGCCATTCAGTTATTTAGCTGTTCAGTTCCATGTACATGTATAAAGCATCAGAATTGTTAACTCAAACACCTACAGGAGACAACTTGGTCAGTTAGAGTACAGTAGTTATATGCAATTTCTTTTGCCTTTAGAATTACAGCATCCACTCACTTCCAAAGTTACTCAGGTCAGCTCTTTTTCCTCTCATAAACTACACAGAGGTTGGATTGTTTTCTTAAATTTGCATACATGGAAGTTCACTCTGTACTATAACAGTCTATGGTTATCATGCATATTGTCTTATATTTACTATTATAGTATGAAATGAAATAGTTTCACCACTCTAAAAAATTATCCAGGCTTTACCTGTTCAATCTTCCCCACCTCCCTTGAGAAACCACCGATCTCTTCACTAGTTTTCTATTTCCCAGTACATCACACAGTTGGAATCATGCACTCTCTAATAACTTGGAACTGACTGATGGACACACATGGCCACAGAGACAACTACAAGTCACTGGAAGCCAAAAAGAGGGGAGGAGAAGAGGGGAAAGGGTAAAAACCTACCTAACAGGTACAAGGAACAGTATTCAGGTGATGGACACACTAGTAGCCCTGACTTAAGCCATCCACGTTCCTCCTTAACATTTTGAAGTGAAAAAATAATATTCTGTGGTGTGGATATACAAAAGTTTGTTTATACATTTACCCACTGAAGGACAAAGATGCTTCCATTTGGGGGGCAATTATGAATAAAGCCACTATAAACATTCATGTGCATTACCAAATTGTGTGGTAAAGTTCTAGAACTTTGTAAAAAACTGGTAAACTGTCTTTTAAAGTGGCTGTATCACCATGCATTTATGCCAACAGTGTCACTCTGCGTCCTTTCCAGAATTTGGTGTCATCATTTCTTAAGAACTTTTAGCCATTCTTATTGGTGAGTAATGGTATCTTGCTTTTATTTTATTTTATTTTATTTTATTTTACTTTATTTTATTTTATTTTGAGACAGAGCCTCAAGCTGTCCCTCTGGGTAGAGTGCCGTGGCATCACAGCTCACAGCAACCAACCTCCAACTCCTGGGCTCGAGTGAGTTTCCTGCCTCCATCTCCCAAGTAGCTGGGACCACAGGCACCCGCCACAATGCCTGGCCATTTTTTTTGGTTGCAGTCATCATTGTTGTTTTGGTGGGCCCATGCTGGATTTGAACCTGCCACCTTAGGTGTATGTGGCTGGTGCCTTAGCCACTTGAGCCATAGGTGCTGAGCTTGTTATTTTAATTTGAAATATCCAACTGATAAATGATGTTGATCTTTTTAAATTTAATTTATTTATTTTTATTTATTTCAGATTAATATGAGGGTTCATGCTATTAGGTTCCATTGTTTGCGTTTGTTAGGTGAAGTCCAAGTTATAGTTGTGACCTTTGCCCAAGAAGTGTGCCATGTACTTATACATTGTACTGTTAGGCGGGAACTTACTGAGCGCCCACCTGTCTCAAATTTAATTGTTTTTCTCTCATGTGCACATGTTGTTGTTTTCACAAACTTTCATGCCGTGAAATCTGTTCAGATCTTTCGTTTCCTTATTGTTGAGTTTTATAGGTTGAGTTTTATAGGTTCCTATGTCTTTTGATAAAAGTACTTTACCTGAAATGTGTTTTAAAAATACTCTCTTCTAATCTGTGACTTATCTTTTATTCTCTTAATGGTGACTTTTAATTATAATAAATGCAATTAAAAAATTTTTTTCTTTCTTGGATTGTGGTTTCAGTGTTTGTATCCAGAAACTCATCACGAAATCCAAAATCGTGTAGATTTCCTCCTATGTCATCTTCTAGAAGACTTATAGTTTGAATTTTACACTTAGATGTATGATCCATTCGGAATTAAATTTTGTGAACTTTGTAAGGTCAATGTTTATATCCACTTTTTTCCTTGCATATGAGTATCTGATACTCTGGCTCCATTTATTCAAATTGTCTTTGTGCCCTTGTTGACGATGTTTGCAGGGGTCTGTTTCTGTTCTGTTCCATTAAACTATGTTTCCATTCTCTGATCACTGTGTGAAGCTGTCTTAGTTACTATAGTTTTACAATAAGTCTTCAAATTGGACACTGTGAGTCCTTCAAATTTGTTCGATATTTTTCATTATTGTGCTAACTATTCCACATCTTCTACCTTTCTGTGTGAACTTTAAAATCAGTTTGTCAGTGTCTACAAAATAATTTTCTAAGATTTTAATTGGGATCACACTAAATCTTTAAATCAAGCCAGGAAAAACTGACATTTTAACTATGCTGAGATTTGCAAACCATGAATGCAGAATGTCTCTCCATTTATTTAGATCATCCTTGATTTTTTTCCTTCAGAATTTTGTGGTTTTTCACATACAGATCCTGTACATATTTTGTTCAATGTATGCCTAAGTATTTCAAATGTCTGGTGAAATGATAATTTTTATTTCAAATTCCAGTCATGTAATTAACTTTTGTATATAAGCTTTAAATCCTGTGGCTACACTCACCTGTTAGTTCCAGAAGGTTTATGAGTTTTCTTTTTTGTTGTTGTCAATTTGGAGGAATTTTCTATATATAAAATTATATTATCTGTGATCAACAATCTTACCTTTTTCTTCCTAATCTGTTGTATTTTATTTCCCTTTCTGGTCTTATTGCACTAGCTGAGACTACCAGTAAGATATTGAATAGAAGTGCAGGAAGCACCCCCTTGACCCTGTTCCTGATTTCAGCAGGGAAGTGTCTGTTCTCAACATTAGCTATGAAATAGCTGTAGAGAGTTCGGCTCCCATAGCTCAGTGGTTAGGGCGCCAGCCACATGCACTGGGGCTGGTGGGTTTGAACCTGGCCCAGGCCTGATAAACAACAATGACAACAACAGTAACAAAATAGTCAGACATTGTGGTGGGTGCCTGTAGTCCCAGCTACTTGAGAAGCTGAGGTAAGAGAATTGCTTAAGCCTAAGAGTTTGCAGTTGCTGTGAACTGTCACATCACGGCATTCTACTGAGGGCGACATAGCAACACTCTGTCTCAAAAAAAAAAAAGAAAGAAAGAAAGAAAAAAGAAAAAAGAAAAGAAATTATCTTTAAGGTCATTCTTGGTTTGGGGGTTTTTTTGTAGCTGTTCTGTGTGGGCTTAAGGAAGGTCTCCTCTATTTCTTGTTCCTTGGGAATTTTTATTATAAATAGGTGTTAGATTTTCTGAACTGCTTTTTCTGTTTCATTCGACTTAATCAAGTGGTTTTCTTCTTCAGTCCTGGTGATATAGTGGATTATATTAATTGATTTTTAAATATTGAATATTAAATTGATATTTAAATGTTTAAATATTAAACAACCCCTGCATAGTTGGAAAAAAATCCCATTTGGTTGTGTTGTACAATTCCTCTTGTACCTTTTTGGACTGAGTTTGCTGATATTTTGTTGAGGATATCTCCACCTATGTTGTATCAGTTTTCATTTGCTGCTCTAAAATATTGCCATACATGTAGTGACACTAACAAACACAAGTTTATTATCTCACAATTCTGGAAGTCAGAAGTGTGAAGTGAATCTTCCAGGCTAACCCTGAGATGTTGGCAGAGCTTCATTCCTTCTGAGCTTTACAAAATGATCCATTTCCTCCCTTTTTACAGCTTCAAGAGGCCCATTACATTCCTATTGGTTCCCCCTCCCTCTATAAAGAACATTACTTCAATCCCTGCTTCTGTTACCACTTCTGCTGTCTGACCCTGACACTTCTATCTCCTTTTATAAAGACCCTCATGGTCATGATACATTGGATCCACCCAGTTAATCTAGGTTCATCACTGCATCTCCTTAACATCTGAAAAGTGCCTCTTGCCATCTAAACAGATTCCAGGGATAGAATGTGGAAGCCATAGCCACTGTCTACCACATGCTCATGAGAAATATTTGTTTATAGTTTTTCTTTCTTTTAATGTCTTTCCCTGGTTTTAGCATTATGGTAATGCTGACCTCATAGAATAATTTAGAAGTGTTACATTTTCTCCTGTTTTCTGGAAGATTCTAGATAATTGTATGATTTCGTCCTTAATGTTTGATAAAATTTGCCACTGAAATCATCCAGAACTGATCCTTTCTTTTTTGTAAGATTATTAATTATCAATTCCTTTTGAAAATAGATATAGTCCTGTTGAAATTATCTACTTATTTTTCATATGAAGCTTTGATAACTTCATTTTATAAGGAATTAGTCCATTTAATCTAAGTTATTAAATTTATGGGCATGAAGTTGGTTATACCATTGCTGTAGTATTCTTTTAATGTTTATGTGATCAATAGCAATGATTTTTTTTTTATTTTTGCTATTGATAATTTGAGTTTTCTGTCTTTTTTTTTTTTTCCTGGCTATCATGGCAAGAGGTTTCCCACTTCTAATGGTCTTACCAAAAACTTAGCATTTGGCTGTATTTATTTTCATGTTTATTTTCTTGCTTTCAAATTTATTGATTTCTGCCATAGGTTTTTTTTTTCTTCTGCTTGCTTTAGGCTTATGTTTTCTTCATTCTTCTTAAAATAGAAGCTTAGATTATTGATTTTAGTATTTCTTATTTTCTAATACATGCATTTATTACTATGATTTTCCCCCAAATAATTGCCTTCACTGAATTCTACAAATTTTGAGAAGTTACATGTTTAATTTCATTTCCTTTAAAAGATCTTTAAATTTTTCTTGAGAATTCTTATTTGACTCCTGCATTACTTAGACATTTACCGCTACTATGGTTTGAATGTGTCCCCCAAATGTTCTTTGGTCGGAAACTTAGTTGCCATTGTGGTGGTGTTGAGAAGTGGGGTCTTTGGGAGGCAATTGTAATCAACTCTCGTGAATGGATGAATTAATGCTATTATTCTGTGAGTGGATTAATTCTCCTGGGAGTAGTTTTGTCATAAACATGAACCTTCAGGCACATGTACTCTTGCCTTTCTGCCTCCCACCTTACTCCCAATGAACGATCCTCACCAGATACTGGCGCCATGCTCTTGACTTCTCAGTCTCCAGAACCAGGAACCAAATAATCTTCTTTTCTCTATAAATTACCCAATCTAGGGTGTTCTGGTATAATAGCAGAAAATATACTGACATGAAAAATTAATGTTTAAGTATTTGAGATGTTTTCACTAGTTTTCTGTTATTGATTTCTAGTCTAATTCCATTGTGGCTTGAAAAAAATATATTTTGCATGATTTCTATTCTTTCAAATTTGTTAAATTGTGTTCTGTGGCCCAGAATTTGGTGAATATTCCATATGAGCATGAGAAGAATTTCAATTCTGTTGTTGTTGTGTAGAGTTATCTATAAATGTCAATTAGGCCAAGTTGATGGATAAAGCTGTTCAGTCTAACTATATTCTCATTGATTTTCTGTCTTCTTCATCTATCAATTACTGAAAAAGGAATTTTGATGTCTCCAGCTATAATAGTGGAGACATTTTCTCCTTTTAATTCTACAAGTCTGCGGTTCACATATTTTGATGCTCTGCTGTTAGCTTACGGATTGTTTTATCTTCTGGGGAATTTACATTATTATTATATAATGGTCCTCTTTATCCCTGACAATGTTTTTTTGCTTTTTTTGAAATCTGTGTTGCCTAAATATAGCTGTCTGTCTCTCAACTGATGTATTCAAATCATTCACATTTAAAATGATTGTGGAAACACTTGAATTAATAACTACCATACCTATAATAATCTTTTATTCATTATATTTCTTATTTCTTTTCTTCTTCTTCTTCCCTTCTATCTTCTCTAGTTTTGATAGAACATTTTGCATAATTCCACTTTATCTCTTCATTTAGCAGATTAATTATATTTCTTCTAAGAAAAATTTTAGTGGTTGTTCTAAAGACTTTGCAATATACATTTCCAGTTAGCCTAAGTTACCACTAAAAATTTTAGTGGTTGTTCTATAGACCTTGCAATATACATTTCCAGTTAGCCTAAGTGCACTTTTACATGGCATTTATAGATTAATAAAATAAGCAAAGAGATAAAACCCCTAAGACTCAATGGCATTATATGATTCACATGTCATGTGGATACCTTATAACAGAGTATCATCAGTTCCTCTCATTCCTTATAACATGCTGCCATTCATTTTACTTATTCATGTGCTGCAATTGTTGTCACTACCATTGCTTTACATAAACTTATTTTTAGGCCAATTTAGAATTTAAAAGATAAAAGATGTTATTTTAACCTTAATTTATTCCTTCTCTGAGGCAATTTCCTTCTTTATGCAGCTCCAAGTTTCTGACCTATTATGTTTTCCCTACAGCCTGAATTGCTTCTTTTAGAATTTTCTACAGAGAAGTTCCACTAATGATTAATTCTTTCAGTTTTTTTGTTGTTATTGTTTGTTTGTTTGTTTTGCTTGTATTTTTGGTTGTGGGTGTTTGTTTGTTAACCTAAGAAAGTCTTTATTTTTTGTAATTCTTAAAAAATAATACTTAGGACATAGAATTCTAGATATTTTTTCTTTCAAAAATTTGGATATTTCCCTTCATTCTCTTTTTGCTTATATGTTTTATCCCCTGTATGTAAACTTCTACCCCTTATCCCTGATTTTTTTTTTAAGATTTTCTTTTTTGTGTTTAGTTCCTTGGAGTTTAAATATGAAACACCTAGGCATAGTTTTGTTTTCTTTTGTTTTGTTTTGTTTTGTTTTAGCAAATATCTTACTTGGTGTTTTCATAAATTCCAAAACTTGTGATTTCGTGTCTGTCCTTAATTTTGGAAATTTTCAGCCACTATTAATTCACATATTTTTTTCTGCTCTGTTCTCTCTTTCTTCTGGAATTCTAATTATGTATATTTTATACCTCTGAAATTGTCCCACATTTCTTAGATTTATCTCTTTTGGTTTTGTTCTCTATTCTTTTTGCATTTCAGTCCAGACAGGTGATATTGACATGTCCTTAAGCCCACTCTTTCCTCAGCCACATCCATTCTACTGATGAGCCTATCAGAGGTTTTCTTCATTTCTGTTGCTATAACTTGATTTTCATTATTTTATTTTGATTCTTAGGGGTTTTATCTCTTTGCTTATTTTATTAATCTAGTCTTACATGCTGCCAACTTTTTCCATTTGAGTCCCTAACATAACCTTTTTAAATTCCTAATCTGATAATTCCAAAATATGTATCATATGAGAATCTGGTTCTGAAACTTGCTTTCCATCTTAAGTCTGTATTATTTTTCTCCTCTTAGCAAGCCTTATAATTATTAAATAAAAACCAGTCATTTGTATTGGATTATAAAAACCAAGATAAAAAGATTTTAATATGAGGTTTTATGTTAAACTAGCCAGGAGTTGGGCTGTTTAATACTAGCTATAGATGTAGGCTTCAGACTCTTCTAATGTCCTTATTTCTGTCTCCCCTGTTGTCCTTGGGCTTCCCTAAGAGCTCCTCCTTAAACAGAGCCTGTGCTTCTTGATTCTTACAACTCTAATACAATGTGTTTATAATGGAGCCCTATTGATGTGCCAGTAAAGTATAAGGGAGTGGAAGCAGTCTATAATCTTATGATTGAATTCAATCTTTCAGTAGACCTGCATTTCAGAGTTGTGACTTTTACAAATGCTTCTTGGCATTCCTTCTTCTCCTTTATGTGAGCCTGGAAGTGTAGAGAGAGCTTTGGAGTTGGGTAAATCACTTTTTCCTCAGGTGTCATAAGGTTCTCATAAAGTTATTCCTTTTAGGGAGTGAATTTGAAAATGCACACAATACTCTGTGCATTTTCAAAGGATTCCTTTCCCCTCTCTCTGCCAAAGTCACCAGGAGATCTTTCCTGATTCTTCACTGTGAAATCCCAGTATAGTTCCTGAAAGTAAAACCCGTGATTACTTAACCCCTAGGATATTTTCCCTTTGATGCTAGTTCACACTCTTAGCCTCCAGCAATTCATCAACATTACCAGGTGTGCTCCTACTAGTTTAAGGCTCTGGTGGCTTATGCTCTAGGTAAAAAGATGCTGCCTGTGACTCTGAATTTGCCAGTCTCTCCAGGTTTGGATTTGTGGTTTTCTCTGAAACCTCTGTTCTCTAGTGGACCCAAGAAAAGTCACAGATTTTTAGTGTGTTCAGGTTTTTTCTTGTTTTAAAGATAAGAGTGATGCCTTCCAAGGCCTTCAGATGTTGGAGTTAAACTACAGTGCTAGATCATTTATTTTAAAAGTATATGTAATACTCCCAGCAAACCATCAACCAAGTTTGAAAGAAAAATAGACTATGTTAGATGTGAATAGACTGTATTTTGTCTAATAATTGAGAGAGAAAATGCTGGAAAAAAATACATTTTAGCTCCTCCTCTTCTCTCTCCTTCTCTCTCTCCTCTTCTCTCTCCTCTTTTCTCTCCCCTTCTTCTCTCTCCTCTTCTCTCTCCTCCTTGGTGCTGCTCTGCAGCATCCCTCCCTTGCCAATAAAGACCTTCCGTACCAAAAATAAATAAATAAATAAATACATTTTAAGCCATTGAATCCAGGAAATTATAAGTTTATGCTAGCAAGAGAAAAGAATTTCCAGGATGTCTGCTAGAGTTTAGTCACTGGTTCATGGTGGAGTAGAAGGTTCAGGGTCTCTAAGAAATGGTTGTGAAGGAAGTAGATTCCATACAGATACAACAGGTAAGCTAGATGATTTGAGAATATGGTAAAGAGATGTGTTGTCATCAACAAGAGAAAAGAAAGGCAATTAGAAATGCAAGTCAGGGCTGGGAACTTAATAAGAAAATCATGGTTGACTTTCAGGTCCAGCAACAATCTGAAAAAGCCTCCCCGATAACAAAATATCCCAAAATGATCAGTTTACATTTGTAGCTGAGTTGGCAAGAGAATAAGAAAAATTCTTAGAGGCCAATTTACAGAGCTAATTTATGAATCCAGCAAAATGAGCAGTGACCCTGCTGATTACCCTAAGGGCATCTGCATTATTCTGTTACTCAAATCTTCACTTTTGGCAACTGCCCAGAGAGAAAAAACTAAACCTAAGAATGTGTCACCTGCCCACCCAAAATTTCCCAGTGAAATATCTGACAAAGTGAAGAGATATATACAAAACTTCCTGTGAATCTGGAAAATCCTCAACAAAATAATAGAGAATCAGAAAGAAAAAAAAAAAAACAGAAATCTACCTCATTAAAGAAGATAGCAAAAAAAAAAAATTCCTATCACTACCTTGTTTTTGGTAGTGATAGGAATCACTATCACTCACAAGAGAAAACAACTTGCCTCCATAATTTGCAACTATGGGCTGGCTTTCACATGGATTTGAGATCTGAATTCATTCTGTGGATACATTCTAAAAACAAGCCAAGTAAATATGAAATAAACTGAGAAATTGGTCTAAAGTAATTCCAGGAATTTGTAATGCCTCCAGGGAGGATAAGCATAATCTTTTTCAGAGAAATTGCCCTCACTCCAGATCTCAAAGAATTCCTCTTGTCCTACTGATAAATTTCCAATGAACACAAGCTCAAAATGAAAACAAAACAAAACTAACTTTGAAAAAAAAAAAAAAAAGACCAAGCATACAACAGGAAGGACACCATGAGTGAGAATAAGCCAATGAATTAAAGGGCAGAATCAGATCAGAAAGTTCTTCAGAGGTTGTTACATTAGATACAGAACATATAGAAGAATGTTTAAAATGATTGTAGAAATAAGACAGAATGAAAAAGGATGCATAAGGAACAAAAGACTAATAATAGTGACCAGAGAAAATGATAAAAAGGATCAATTAGAACTCATAGAGGTGGGAAAGAGAAAATACCTGATTGTGCATTGAGAGTTGTCTCACTAAAATTCTATAAGCTTTGGGTCCAGGATTTGTGTCCTGAAATATGCCAAATGAAGTTTCAGGAGCAGGTGTGGTGGTAGCAGTGGGAGCAGTGAGGAACACCCCTTCACCAGCACATTCACAGAAGTTGGGCTGGTTGGATCAAAGCCTCCAGGCCTGTGGGGGCTGCCAGGACTGCCAGCACAGCTCTCAGTAATTATAGGCATCCCACAGCTGAGGCACAGTGGCAAATCCCTGGCTCTTGCCCGACGCTCCACTGACTGATGGTGCCATCAACTTCCCCACCCCACTGCTTCCCCATGACCACCCCACTGTTCTCCAGACCCACATTGCTGGCTCAGTTGCCACACAGACCCCTCAGGTTTAATTATACTGACAAACCTGATCCCCTACCCTCAGTGACATCATTTTCTCCAGTGACTTAAGCCAGAAAATACAGAAACACCCTTGTTCCCTTCTTTCTACCTTCCAAAACCCCTACAAAAAAATAAATCACTCAATTCTAGCAATTATGTTTTTCCATTAGGAGGTATGTAAAGATCCAACATGCTTCTCTTCTTCATTCCCACTGGCACCCTTAGGCTGTGGTCCTCCTGAGATCTCTGTGCCTCAGTCCATTTTCACATCTGGCAGCAGATGTGCTCTGAGGCTGATAAAGCATCATTTTCAGTGGCCCTTACTTGCTCCAGCCCTTCCAAGGATTGAGAAGAGTCTTCTTCTAATACTATGTTCTGATGGCCGTGTGTTTTGTAAAATTTGCAAAGTTAAGAAATCTTGATGTAGAACAACAAAATGTTATGGTTCATAATAAGTAAAATAATCCTTTAGAGGCTTCCAAATTTGACAAACCAGAAAACTTAACATAACGCAACCAACCAAAAACTTGGGAGGATGAAAAAAACTCGTCTAATTTATTAATAATTAATAAAATTGCTATTATTCATACTGTAGGAAAAACCATATTATCTCTCTATTCTATCAATAGGAAGTGATATAACAGAATCACTGTTATATGAAGAGGTGAACAAAAGGGTTTGATGTCTGCAGAGATGGGAAAATGTTTCACAGAAGTGTGCTGGCAATAAAGGAATGAAATGTTAGTTATCTGGATTTTATGATTTACTGCAGCATTTTAAAATTTGTCATTGCCTGTGTTTTCTCATTCTAAGCAAATTTCACTTTTGTACTTAATTTTTCATTTTTTAATTCATTCTATATTTTTCTTTAAAGAAAGCCCCCAAGTTGTATATAGAGGGGATCAACTATTTTAAATTGCATGTGAACTTTATGGACACCATGTATATCAAGCCCCACAAAAACTGGGTTCAAAGATACTTATTCATTCCAGTTTTTATTCTCAACATTTCATGTTTTCTTCAGTAGACACTAAACCCTCTGAGAGCAGGGATCATAACACTCCTGGCTCGTGTTTATACCTAGCACATATTAGGAACTTCATATTTATTAAATGAATAAAGAGTGAAATTGTGACCATAAGAAAGACATACAATGAGCTAAAACTAGATGAAGTTTATCCAGGGAGTAGTTTTTTAGTAGTACTCATGAACCAGTTGAAGATAAATGGCTTGAATAACTAACTGGTGGGGCAATGGCCATGATTTGTACAACATCCCTCAGTAGCATTTTATTTTATTTTATTTTGAGACAGAGCCTCAAGCTGTCCCCCTGGGTAGAGTACTGTGGCATCACAGCTCACAGCAACCTCCAACTCCTGGGCTCAAGTGAGGCTCCTGTCTCAGCCTCCCAAGTAGCTGGGACCACAGGCACCTGCCACAACGCCCGGCTATTTTTTGGTTGCAGCCATCATTGTTGTTTGAAGGGCCCAGGCTGGATTCGAACCTGCTACCTTTGGTGTATGTGGCTGGTGCCTTAGCCACTTGAGCCACAGGTGCCAAGCCAGTAGCATTTTATTTTTAAGGAAATGTCTGGGAACATGACATTTACACAGTTGAACAGAAATATCTATGTGCCAAAGTATATACTGATGTAGGAAGAAAACTTTTTAAAGCAAGAGAGAAAGGTTATTGTAGACAATTTTAAAAACATAGATAGCTTCTCAGACAAAATTACTTATTTCTTCACTATAATCACGGATCTCTAACCACCAGAGCCACCCCTCACACGTACACGCACAGAGATACATACACACAAATGGGTGTGATTTATGTAAAACCACAAAGAAAATATGTGGCAAATGGGCCCACATAAGAAGCATACCATTGCCTGTTGAATACAGAAAAGTTCCAGTTTTGATTTTATCATTTATTCTGGAGCCCTAGGAAAATTCTAAGGAAGTCGGGCCATCTCATTCTAAATCTCTGACGTGGCAAAACCTTAAATAGATGTGGTCTACATTAATCATCAGCCACAAAGTATTCCCAGAAAAACCTGCCAAATCCCCAATCTCAAAAGAACAGCCAGCTGTTATTCCAAAATCTTGCATCCCTATGTATAAAGAAATACAAGAGGCTACCAGATTTATTTCTCTTTCTTCAAAAAGTACAAGACGAAACATTCCTAGATACTTGGAAATTTTATCTCAGCCTTATTGACTGCCAGAAAAGTTGTACACAACAATTTTTTCTAGTTCCATTCTTTTCTTAATATTATAATAGTTCTTCCATTAAAAAAAAAAAAAAACCTAAGATGTAAGAATGGCTTTGGAACCAGATGATGGACTTTGTGAAGAATGTTAATGAAAGTGCTTGGAAGAAGCTACTAATCTTTGAGGATATTACAGATAAAGTCTTGCAGAAAAAAAAAAAATCACCAGAATTTGGAGGAAGGGAAATGTTTGTTATAAAGAAGCATAAAATTTCGCAACACTATTACTGAAGTTCTGTGGAAAGTAGTCAACATAACATGACTAACCAACTGGTATACAGCAAAAGAGACTTCTAAGCAAAAGTCTTCAAGGCGCCCCTGTTTCTCACTTATAATGAAAGGGAGGAATTGACAAAAGGACAGTGAAATAAAAAGCAAGCTAAGGCTGGATGGTTTTGAAAATTTCAGTCCTTCCCAACAGCAAATAATGGTTTTAAAATTAAGAAATGGCTTTTGGGCAATGAACAAATTCAGAGTGCTATAGGAATTGAGGTACAAAGAAGCTGAGGGTGTGACCGAGACATTTTAAGAACTGAGAAAGATCTAAAGTGATGTCTCAAACTCAGTGAAATTCCAGTGGGAGCAGAAGGAAGGATAGCGGAGGGGGGTTGGTAGCTTTCAGCTAACAGGTACAATGTAGGGGTGTACCACACACCTCCTGGGTGAAGAGCTTAGCAATTACGTTGAGAACAATATAACCTAATT